>NW_019384260.1:577836-604962 GCF_000648655.2 Copidosoma floridanum | reverse complement strand
AAAAAAAAAAAAAAAAAAAAAAAAAAAAAAAAAAAAAAAAAAAAAAAAAAATTGAGGGGACTTGACTCTTATTAATTGAAGATACGCTCGTGTGAGTGTGTATATGCGTCAAGATCTTTACAGAGCCACATTAGATAGCTTATAATCTCATTCCCCGCGCACATTGTGTCGAAAAGATATATACAACACACGTGCGAGAGGTTATGTGACTGACACTCGTTGCTTCCAGTGATAGTACTTTTAACAGAATCCTACTAGCACTGACTGTATAATTCTTTATGCAACTATGCTGATCTTACGATCGCTGGCTGGTGCTCGTGTTTGAACTGACATGCGTGCATCAATCATCTTCCTGAGCACTAGTATCTTTATGTACTATTATTTGCCTTAGGAGTGATGTAAGAGAATAAATAATATTCATATCGTTGTACAACTAAAAGGCATTATTTTAGAAATGATAGTAAGCCTAAAATATAGATAAATCAATTAAATACAAAATTTTCAATTGCTAAACATAAGTTTTAGATGGCTGAGGAGGAGAGGAAATTCTTATTTATACGAATTTGTTACAAAATCTAGTGCAGGGGGTGGTGAAGAAGGTACGGAATAGCTCCTAATAATTGGTGGGAGAGATTGTCAAGAGTAGTTGTTGAAACACTTTGACCCATCAAAACAAACCCCCACCACTTGGGTAGGGGTCTGCTTTGACGAAGCTAAAGTGTTGCATGTAATTATTTGTGAGACGGGTCGGGGGAGTATAAAAAATTTTGTCGTGCGGAAGGGAAAACATTCGAAATCTAAACGTCGTGAAAACAAAGAAAGACATGCGAAATCTTGGAGACGTGGA
Source organism: Copidosoma floridanum (assembly GCF_000648655.2). The sequence goes on along the minus strand of NW_019384260.1, from coordinate 604,115 downwards.
GAGAGAGCATCCATCCTTTTATCATTAAGATAAGAAGTTAAAATGATTAAAATACATTAACCTTATTTATAATTGCTGCTAATCTTAACATGCCATAATACAGCTGGCACATATTCAGCCGTTTATACTCCTATAAAATCGCTACTTAAGGTTGTTACTAGTGGCCTTTTTCTACTAAATTACACCCCAAACTTTACACTTATTATTATTTCATATCCCACAAAAATTTTTTTTTCGTAAGTAGCCATATAGTCTTATCTTTAGTTTTGATGGCTGCTTACTATCATTCGAAGAAGCATCTAAGAATTTTGGATGCCTACATTATTTACTTAAAAGTTCTTTTTGTTTGTTTATAAAAAAACCTGCAAATTGTTCACAATCACTATCACTAACTCTGTTATTGATAAAATAATTTGCTACGGAGATGTCACTATCACTGTCACTGTTTTTACTGCTGAGCTCAAAATTTATAGCATAAATGTCACTACCATCATTTGACACATTATGAAAATATTTCACGTAATCAAAATCACTATTCACTATGAACTCGTTACCTGGAGAAATATCACTATTCACACTTATCGCATCGTTGTGTTCAATATAATTGCTTACAATACGAGTTTCGTACATAATAGATTTATGCCTTTTACCACGATAGATACTCGATGAAAAAACACTTAACACCTTGAACGCAAAAATTTTTTTCCTCTGACAGATCGAATTATTATCGGCTGTCTTTCATCTGCTGATATCAGTTGTGCTTCTTCGGAAGCGTAAGTTATGTCCGAATCTGTCACGTAAACTTTTTTTTTTAAATAGTATCAAGTACTGTATGTCGCTCGTCACTTTGAAACCAACAACACATTTCAAATTGTCTTAAAAAAAAAAGTTATTTTTCACCACTGTGGTCTATAATTAGGGTTTGGCATCCACTTTCCATCGTGAAAGTGCCACATACTTTCACCATCCCTGTCCTAATATTCTTCCTTATAATCGCCGACGAAACACACTTCACTTTCATAACCCGAGTCATCGTTGTAATCGTTGTCCTCTTCCATAATTATCACAACACTGATACACGATAAAAAACACATTTCGAGTACACTTCTAATTTTTCTCGAAGACGAACGGCTTGATTCTGATTTAAAAATAATGCTTTATGGAGACGTCGCGTTCAATAGCATCGCAAAAACTGAATGTAGATACGAATATTGACTTGTAACACAAAGTTATATTTTCAAGATAAAATGCTGTACGAAATTTCCTTCAGTATCCCTTGTTACTCTTCTAAACATGAATTCTTTACTGTAGTCATCATAAAGGAAACGTAGGATCTTATACCANACTTTGAAACCAACAACACATTTCAAATTGTCTTAAAAAAAATAGTTATTTTTCACCACTGTGGTCTATAATTAGGGTTTGGCGCCCACTGCCCATCGTGAAAGTGCCACATACTTTCACTATCCCTGTCCTAATCTTCCTCCTCATAATCATCAACAAAACTCACTTTTCTTTAATAACCTGAGTCATCGTCGTAATAGTTGTCCTTTTCCATAATTATGACAATACTGATACACGAAAAAAAACTCTAGTATACTTTTAATTTTTCTCGAAGACGAGTGGCTTGATTCCGGTTTCAAAATAATAAAAGCGTGTTAATGATACTTTATGGAGACGTCCATCGCGCTCAATAGCACCGCAAAAATCGAATGTAGATACGGATATTGAACTGTAACACAAAGTTATATTTTCAAGATAAAATGCTGTACGAAATTTCTTTCAGATTCCCTTGTTACTCTTTAAAACATGAATTCTTTACTGTAGTCATAATAAAGGAAACGTAGGATTTTATACCAGAGCACTTATAAACTTAAAATAAAAAATCGAGAAACGCTGCACAACTTTTTCTTTCTCACCAAACTATATCTTGTCTTCATTCGTAAGTAATCTAATACATGCTGTGTTCTCCTCATGTTACATATGAGTAAATTACACAGTCATACAATCATATCAAGTCACATTAGGTGACAATACTCTGATATTAAGCATGTAATTGAAGTATCTTTCTTCCTTATGGCAACTGTTATTGCAATGTGTTAATATGTTTTTTATCTAGACTCTTTTCTCTCGTGTCTTGAATTTCAATTACATGAGATCGGCTCTCGTACGCACTGCCCCTTCCTGAAGCAACGTTTACTTTTTTCTTTTTGCTGACCGCATTTTTGCTAAACATTCTTAAAACTTGTTACAAAGTTTTTACGTACACTGAAATAGTGATAACTGTCATCGTATTACCTTACCGTATGAGAACTATTTCTCTCTCGTGTCTTTTGTTTTTAAATTCAATCGCATGAGACCATCCTTACGGAATTTTTGTTTTTTTTTTTTGTTGAAAAATGTTTCTGTGCATCATTCTCAGAAATTTATACTGACGAGTGGGAAAGATGTATGGAGTAACTATTTGACATACTAAGAAAGAGAGAGAAACATAAATTATGATAAACAACCTATTACTTAGGAGAGGGAAAAACAGAGACGTAAGCAGAGCTACTTAAGATAATTAAAGAGTGTGTAGAGGGGAGGTGTGACCGAAGACGCTATTTTCGGGGACTGCATGATTGATGGAAGTGGTAGAAAGGAAAACACAGATTTCCACATCACTGCTTTGATTGGAAGTTCCTCAATTAGTCCTCAAAAATGGTGAAGCCAATCAGTGACTTTCGGACACTTCAGCCACACTTCTCTTATAATTACTTTACTAATTAAAGGAACCAGAGCGCTACCTCTCGACAGATACAGATAGCAGAGTCATAGCTGCTGCTATAGGCCATAGTTTTTCACTGTAGTGGCTAATCACTTATTTTTATCTTTTGCGCGGATCATCTTAGCGCTAACTCTTCGAAGCCGCTTACGAACTTTTGATCAATGCATGAAGTGCCAAAGTGTACTGATTAGTCGTATGACTCTCTACCATACCACTACATTAGCTCTTTTCCAAAATGCTCACGGATGCGTGAGTTGCACTTGGATCGTCGAAACAAATCGATCAAGTGTACAAGCCACTTCTCTGTATACTACTTAGCTGGCAGTAAACGATCGTAATCTTATAAGCAGTGTGCAGTGACTCTTTTATGGACGTTCAGTTATAATATTAGATTACCTTGCGTCAGCACATTGCTAAAAGTGTTACGATCGACTTGTAACTGTGGTGATGTAGTAGCGCACCGACACAACTGTGGCCCCGTAGCAGCTACCACATGTAAGAACTCTGCCTCTTGACTCGATATATACGACAGTAATGGCTATTACTGTGGCGCACAGTTCTTCACTATAGTAGCACATCAACTTTATCTCTCGCGCAAATCGTCTTTGCCCTAGCTGTTCGAAGACTCTCATGGATAAGTGAGCAATACACAAAACAACCAATATATATTGATTGGTCTTACGATCTGCTACCACACCGTTGTGCTAGCTATTTTCGAAAGTGTTTGTAATCACGAGCGTGGCGCGCGTATCACGTATCGCCAAAATGAATTGCCTGACCATACGATCCGCTTTTCTGTACTCCAACACACCCCAAAATGATCATAGACTTACTCGTAACCCATACGGTTACAAACAAACGACTGAGTCTACTACTCATCTTTTCTTTTCTCTCATGTGGTGAGGTATATAAAAGAGAGAAGTAAGTCTACGGATGGTTTTTGTATTATGATGACTCAGTCAATTAACTGCAAGGCATTTTGTAGGGTTAAAATGATGGAATCAGGTCGTTTCGTCGGGTCGACTGCCAATCGAGCTTTTTTTGCTGCCACTACCACCCACACTGCGCGACGCTGCTCAAACTAACAGCTAGGATTTCCGCCTGAATACATTTTCCTGTAAATTTTGTAACTGCAGTTACGAGTGTAACTACCATTGAGACAATTTCGTTCTTTAAGGTTAAAAAGTGTGCTGATATGAAATTTCTTAGGATATGTTTTATGAAACAATAAAGAATAAACATTTATTTCAATGTTTGTGCTGACGTTAATTTTGAACCATCCACCGTAAAGGTTTAAAGAAATAATTACTTTGTACTAGTTTCAGCGCATTCATGAAACCGTTGCGACAGATGTTTAATAAAATTTGATACATGTTTCGAAAACTGTGACATCATTACATTTTTTACCACGAATCTTTACTTGAAAGAAAATCATCTAAATGTTAGTTACTCATGAGACTTCAATCTCAAAACTGCCACGAATAAGGAGGAAACTTTCTTATAAGGTAATCTTGATCATGCGCAATAGGTGGTCCACGTTACAAGCCGATTGACCGCGCGAGCCATTCATAAGAAATGGTGGCGTCAGCAGCAGCGGCACTGGCGGTGGTGGCGAAAAAAGCTCAATTGGCGATCGAACCAAACAAAACAAGCTGATTGGCAACGCGAACCGCCTTTGCGCTAGCCTTTCAAAATCGCTTGTGGTTTTGCGAGCGGCCCGTTGAGACCCCCACCACGGTCAATCAGCTTTTTGACAGAGTTTAGTTGGGCAGTATGTTTTTTTTTTTTTTTTCGCTAATCAAGAGAGCCATTGGATCTAAGGCTAAAAAAAAAAAGAAAAAAAAATTATGTTTACGACTTTGCAGAAACTTTACTACAAAGCGAAATGACCAACTGCATACGCTGGTGGTAACAAACTCATGAGTGTTGTGAAACATAAATTTTTGTGATTGAACCTTATTAGTTGGCTAGAGAGTTGAGGTACCTATAATTCATATAGACCTATAAAAAATCACTTTTCCTGAAGAAGCTATAATGTGTGTAACTTTAACGACGTGTGGGAGGCTGATTTAATGGACTTAAGAACCTTAAAAATTTATAATGGTGTCTGCACTTGTGTTCTCGTTGTCATCGATGTCATCAGTACATACGATTAGATGGTACCTATCAAGGATAAAATATTAAAAAACGTCGGCAAAGCATTTCAACATATTTTATCAAGAAGTGACGATCGTACACCAATGTGTCTGTAAACGGATAAATTTAAAGAATTTGTAGGTTGTAAAATGCAGTTCGTTTCACGAGACAATGAAATTAAATACAGAGTAGCATGTAGCCCACAGACGAAGGCTGTAAACGCTGAACGTTTTATAAGAACTATTTAAGAAAGAATGTGGCGATACTTTACACACACAAACAATCGATCCTTCGTAAACACTCTTTCAAGTAAAATAAAGGCATACAATCGCATGAAGCGTTCATCGACAATAATGGCGCCAGCTGACATGACTTTGCACAATGTTGTGCAAGCACAAGAAAACATAAAGCAACGTTATGACGGGCATATTTATAAAAATACAAAAAACGACGTTGGGGATTAAGTTTGTATCAGTAAAACGAGAAGTATCTTTGCCAAAGGTTACGAAAACGGTTGGACTTTACAGTTGTTAGGAATTGTAAGAATCTTTTGCACGCAACAACCTTCAGTATATTTTCTCAGAAATTTGGCTGATGAAGACATTGACAATTTCTTTAATGAGAAAGAGTTGAGCACAGTGTGAAAGGAATTGAATGAGAGCTTTTTCAAGGTTGACCAGATATTAAAAAGTCAAGGTAAAGTACGTTCTAGAAAATATTTTGTCAGCTGGAAGGGGTATCCTAAAAAGTTTAATTCCTGGTGAAGGGTAATAATTTCAAAGGTATAAAATGAAGGACAAATTTTACGTTGTGTTGCCAAGCAACAATAGCATACAGTATTACCCTGATAATACTACTGCGCACTACGTGACAAGATTACCTCAGCAAATTAGTTTGCAAGATTGAAAGAGTGTTGGTATATTAGAGACTCAATTACCATTGACGTTTTAATATGCGATTCAAGATAACGAAAGAAAAATTACCATCAATTATATACCACGACTACACAATAATGTACACCGAGAACGTCCTATGATTCATATAGATTATTACATACGCCCCGGTCTATACGCAAATATCAAAGAAATCTAATAAGAAATCAATAGTTTCGATACTACGCGAGATCATGTAGTTTTTCGTTTGGAAAGAGGTGGTTACGTAGTAGCTTAGTTAGTCTGTTCCAAAACAGTGTGCAGTGAATACATGTATATCTTACTATTATCCAAAAAAATTACGTAATATCTTGGGCTTTGAAAGTGCAACAAGTCTTTTCTTGGAAAATAATGAAATTCGATTCGTTTATCCAGTAAATCTCACCAATACTTTATTATCAATGCTCATGATTTACATCGACATCTGTGAACCATACATTGTGGGAGACGTTCAATCGCGTTTGTTGCGGGTGGGGTCAGAGGACCTTTAAGGTTACGCGTACGGTTGTGTCAAAAATAAAATTTTCTCTTGACTTATGTATATACCATTTTTGTTTAACTCATTTCACAGCATTGAAATCGATACAAGGGACCCTATTGGTGTCCCCCATACTATTTAACTTTAAATCGCTGATGGTAATGTTCTACTTCAAACGAATCGATTGAAAATTATAGATCCCTACGAGGACTATTTCATCGCTCAAAGTGGTGATGAAAGTCTGACGATAATTCACGGAAACAGTGGTGGAGGTGTTGAACGCATTTACGTCCGGACCTCCTATCAACGAGGACATGAAGGTATCGGGTCGCTTCTTGCTGAAGTATTCCGATGAGTTTTACCATTAATAATTAAACAAGGTACCAAAACTTTTAGCAAAGAAGCTCTTCGTGCAGGCATGAACATTATGTCTGACGTCACCACTAGAAATATATCTTTTCAAGAGATTTTTCACCCTCGTGTGATGAAGTCTGGTAATGCGCTAAAGAAAAAAGCCAAGGAAAAATTTAACAAGCTTATGGAAAGTTTGGGATGTAATGTTAAACGATTCAACGAACCAGTTCAGTTGCAATTGCTTCATAGAACTGTGCAGCCAAGGCGTGGTTGGCGTAAGAGTAGAAAAAAAAACCTAAGAAAACACACAAGCAAGATAAAAAGAACAAAAAAAAAAAAAACAATGAAAAGAAAAAAAGAAAAAGGAACAGAGAACTGCAAGAGATATTGTTGAAAGATAAATTTAAAAAAAATGGCTTTTTTTATACAGTCACTCGTGCGAGTGCTTAAAGTCTGAGGTTTTTTTATTTGATACTCTGCCAACTCGAGCAACTATCAAGGGATCGCACTGGATTCAATACAATCTGATATCATCGCTCATAGATGATTAACCATTCGAATTCATTGTACCAAGTAATAATGACGAATACATTGACATCGTATACACGATGTTTAGTCATTGTGTCAAGTTGGCCGTCAATGAAGATAAAGAATCGAATGCTGACGTAGCATCTAAAATCTCAAAGGCAGGCTTAATAAACAATTTTATGCATTCGTTGTTCAATCAACTCGATGTATTTTGCAATCAGAAACCTGTATCTCCTCCTTGTAATTAGTACGCTTACAGAGCATATTTAGAAACTTTATTTAATTACGGACCTGTGGCAAAATCATCTGACTTAACGAATGCATTAAGGTGTGACGATATGGCGACAAAGACGGACGATGTGTTGGATGCCAACGCGGGGCTCCTCAAGCAACGTACACTACTACCAGCAAAGAAATCGATTGAGCTGATTGGTCACCTTCATTCTGATGTGTGCAATTAGGAAAAATTCCTCATCGATGGCGTTGAGGTAAGAATGCAGTTAGTAAGATCTTGCGATGCATTTTTTCTCATAGACACTTTAAACTTGGTTTTCGTTCGCATCGAAGAAGCAAATCTGTTAGTAAAACGCGTTTAAATAACCCATCTGTTTTATTAGCCAGTTTTGTTTAGTTTTCTTTGTTTGAACATTGACGGTATTCAAGTTCCTTCCAAACCATTACAGCCAGACTTTACAACGAATAATTTATATATAGATGCTTATCATACCTTGCTTTAGGGTACTGGAGTTCACTTTCTCAATGAAAGAAATTACATCGATTGCGAATCTCATCTCAACGGTGACTTTCTCTTTACTTTCGATGTAACATCAGATTTATCGGCCAATGTTCTCATTGGAACCTAATTAAACATGGTAGCGTCAGATTACACGTTTGATTTCATGACTCTCTTACTTTAACTGCTTATTATACAGTGTATGCCGAGTACGAGAATATTCTTGAAATCAATGCGTCACGACAAATCATGGTCGACTTTAGTGGCTAGAAGGCACCACCAACTACTTATACTTACTGCTCGGTCACGACAATCTTCTCTCGGTTTTGTTTCTATTGGCACGCTAAACCATCCATAAATCGAAATGGACCTCGTAGTCGACATTCAGTATTTCAAGGTAAAAAAAGACGTAACGGTGCCAAAAGAAGCTGCTACCATTTCTTTAATAAATGACTTGTTCGCACAATCGGTAGTGACACCTCCTTGTTGCTTGCAAAAATTGAGTAAGGAGGCGCAACGACAAAACATTTAGTTGTCCTAACATTATCATGGACTTGATTTTTTTGAGAGTAAAGTTTCTTTAAAATTAATTTAAAAAATTTTGAATGATATTGGAAGAAGTGCAAGAAAAATTAACGTCAGTGGTTGTGAAAATTAGTACGATTTACATAAAATAGTTCTTTGTCCAGTAATTATTGCATGCATCACGCATTAGAACCAAATCATCAAAAATATCGGTGTGCCTTAAATAACGCTCATGAACTTAAATCTTGGGTCTGCGAACGTAATGGACAGCCTACAGATCCCGCAAATCCTGTCGCAAATCATAACGCATACCACCGGTGGCTTCCCAGCCGATCAGATCCTACGGGTGTGGTCGAAACCAACAGCATTATTTATCATCGTTATTAAAGCAGATGATCACACAAAACCAGGTATGCATTGAGTTGCTATATACGTTGATGCACATTTAAATGGTTTATACTTTGATAGCTACGGTATTCAATCTTATGTACCACAGCATATTAATCGATTTCGTAAAAATTGTAAGAAACTGCCTTGGAGTGTGAAACAGTTACAAAGCATGTCTTCAAAAGTATGCGGTTAGTTTTGTTTGATGTTTTGGTTTTACATGAGCAACGGTTTGGATTTTCAAAAATTTCTCAACAATTTTCCCGTTTATTTGAAAAAAATGGCAAAATTGCCAGACGCTACTTTTCATTGAGGTGTAGCAAAAAAAATTTGAGAAGCTCTGTGTTAGATGGTAGTGATTGACTGGTAAATTGTTTACAAAAAAGTTGCAGTGAAATGTCCTTGATATAAGTTTACCCATGAATATACTTGTCACTTGCAGTATGCACATTCTTTACCGTCTAGTTACGCATACTAATGTTACATTATTATAAATATCAAAACTAAACGCTCTCAGCATTTTGTAATGCTACCTCTGAATGTTTATAGTTTGTAAAAAATTTCATACTCAGCATTTTATATCGAGGAGTAATACACAGTCATACTTGTTTTAATTAACGTTGTCCTGGATGTGTTGTCTACACAATGAGAAAGTTGGATTAGTCAGTAGTATCTTTGATATCAGTGAATGCATAGATAGACTTGTAATCTACAGTTTGCGCATTCTCAAACGTCTAGTAATAGATACTAATGTTACATTATTACGAATTCCGAAAATAAACGATGTCAGCGTTTTTCAATTCTACCTCTGAGTGTTAATAGTTTTTTAAAAATTTTATACTCAGCATTTTTTTATCCACGTGCAATGCACGATCATACTTGTTTTAATTATAGTTGTCCTGAATGTGTTGTCGACGCAATTTTTCATGCTACAACGTGGCTTACCACCCCCAAACGTCTATCACACTGTCTCTTTTGAGCTACGACTTGTATAAAAAATTCGGTTAAGTCATTAGTCCCTGACGGATCGTCATACCGTCAATACAAAAAAACTGAAAATAGAGTTCCAGAAAGAGAAGTTTGGGGAACCGGTAGCAATCGATTTCTCTACCGTAAAGCAGCATCATCAGTCACCTCCACAGATTATTTGTAATTTTTATGGGTTGAATAAGCCATTTGGCAAAAAAGCCATTGTTGGTCTGGAATGTAAGAAATTACTTGATGACGATTGGGAACCTGTAGTTCGTTTATTAAGCACAGATTTAGAAGGGATTCCTTTTAAAATTTTGGATTAGAATGAATTTCAACTGGTGTTTAAAGACATTGAAAGGTATTTTACCCTGGATGACAGCAACTTGCAGGATATCAAAATTAATGACTCCAACTGATCGCTGAAGTTTACTGTGAGTTGTAATGATAAGGCTATCGAGCTTGAAGAAGAACGAAAACAAGGTGTGAGCAGTAGTGTCACGAAGCAATACCATCGTAGTTTAGTTCTCAAAAAGGTGACCTTTGATCATCTACGCGAATTTATTGTCAAACGTATTGATTGTAACTAAGATCTATTAAGTGGTTTCCTGGATTTGATGCCTACTGTTGTGCAGAAATTTGTAGATTATATTTTAGAAAAAGGTTGTCATATGTATGAAGCGCAAATCGTTTTTTATAGACCTGATATAGTAACGAAAATTGTAAGAGATATGACTCAGATTTAGAGAGTGTGTATAAAAAACTCGTGTCTATAGATACGACGAAGTGCAAATATAGAACAAATAATATGTATGCGATTTCATATACAATATTGCGTCATTTCATACGATTGCACTTGTAGAAGCTTTGAATTCTAAGACAAATTAATAAACGTACTCAACTTCGTTGTTACTTACCTTAAATTCACACCACATCCTTAAAAATTACGTTTTACTTTGATGTCATGAAAAAAAATGATATTAAAAAATATTTTGGACTCTTCCTATTGGAGACACCTATTATTAAAATAAAAATACCCATAGTAAGCGAGAGAGAAAAAGAGCAATTTCAACCTCTCTAGTAACTTAAAAGTGGGGGAGCCCTCTCCACATGCATAAAGTTGGAAGACGAACCCAACCGTAGTGGGGGTGTGTCCCTCGTCCTGCATGCCTCGTCTTTACTCATCATGGAAAGCTCCTACGTAGATGGTGGGGTTTTTTGTGAGAAGCCAAAAAAAAATTTTCCCTTATTTTACAGGGGGTGGTAAAAAGGCAGACAAAGTTGGCAAGAAGTGTGAATGGCCCCACTTAAAAAGCTACATAATATAGGAATATATAAATAACAGGGTATTCCTAACTTATTGATTCTTTTAAATCTTCGATTGTGCCCTTTAAATCTTTTTATTGACAAAAAGAATAAGTTTTAAACCATAAAATCAAAAAAAAAAAAATAAAAATTTACTTGTGCCAAAATAGCAGGAAGTGTTTTTTGTACGTAAACATGTGATATCTCCATTTTGTCAATTCTTACTATTTATTATAGTTCCTTATGTCTAAAAGTAATACATAGTATTTCAAAGTAACATGGAAAATGAGAATCTGGTGTATATTTTGGTGTTATGTTAGGTATTATGGTGCAAAAAAACCAGTTTTCCGGAGAAAAACGCGATTTTTGATGTTTATTTTACTCGATGTACACTCTCATGAATTAGAACCACTCTTGATTTATTTTTTTCCTGCTTTCTTATTTGAAATTTAACACAGATTCCGATGGTATTACTCCTTTTTTTTTCAAAGTCATGTCTTGGTGGTGTGAAAAACAATTCATCGGTATGAAATCACAATAACAGCAACAAAAAGCTATTGTTTTTAGTTGTGCATATCAACAACGTATTATGTGCTTATTCCTGAAGAATAATAAGGTAAGTAATTGTGTGTACTATGTACTCATATCTTGAGTTTATGCCTAAATATTAAGGGGCCATTTTACGATATCATGAGGGAAAAAAAGGACAGGTAAAATAAAGTAAGATTTTTACTAATATAAAAAAATTGGCTTTTTTCGGCAATAAAAATAAAACATAAGTCATGAGAAATTACATGGCTAGAACATCTGTATACAAAGAAATAAAAAGTTGTATTGTGCTACGTTCTTAAAATTTTAAGTGCCAGCAAGTGGTCAAAATTGAAAGCTTGCTTATTATCATTTTTTATTTTTTATCGATTTACTAATCCCTATTTTTTTTATTTTTCCTTACTCCTGCATGTCTCATTTATTTTAAAAAGGTACGTCATTACAAGAGCAGTTACTTCCAATTGTGCGTATTAAATGCTAGTATCTTGTTCTAGCCCTAATGAGACATGTGGTGGGTTCCAGCGATGGCATCTCAACTTGCATGCGTGTAATACAGGCTGTATAATACCTATAAGACTGGTTGAAGTATAGCCCAGTGCTTTCCATTGTAGTAAATTTTAAGCGTGTAAAATTCAATATGCTAAATATCAAGTGAGTGAGTCAGTCCTACATAACCAAGACACTGATTATACCAAATAAGCCCATCTCACGTAATCCAGGGTAAAAAAATGTCAACCAAGCTAACTCTACATAAACGCCCTGGGTTAAATGGAGTTGGCTTATTGAGAGCTATAAACGCCTTAGGTTATGTAAAAATGGCTTACTTAAAATGATAAGAGCACTGGATTTTATAGGGTTAGCTTACTTGAAATTTGGCAATTTAAAATTCATGGGCTTCAAATTAACTACAAAGAAGAGTACTAAAACTGATAATGTACTGTAACCTGTATTACAGGTGTAGTAAGACCTATATGACAGCCTGTATTACAAGAGAGAAAGTTAGTATGCTATTCCTAGTAGAAATAAATGTAACTACATCCTGTCTGGGTTAACTTCAGGTATATGATCTAGATCTATCAGGTGTACTTTAAGTATATTTAGTCAAAGTTAATGACTATCGCAAGTAACGAAGTATACCAAAATAGTAACAACTACCGACAAGTATGCGTGTAGTATGTCTATTACACCAAGATAGTACACCTCAAGTACGCCATAAAAAGGTGTAGTGACATCAGTACCTTGTATCTATTCCTATTAATTTTATAGTGTAGAAAGGCGTAAGCTTATAAGGACCTTTTATTTATAAGCATATTTCTTATCCGTCTGTAGCACCAGTTATGTCTCGACTAAAAAAGTTGTACTTATACCCATATACTATAGCGAGCAAGGAAAAAAATAAGATGTTATTGTAAAATGTGCTATTAGTTAAATTCATTTTTTTAAGTTTTTTTTTAAAAAGATAATTAAGACTCAGTTATTACAAGTGACGTGTTATACACAATAAAAGGGATATCGTGGCATCGAGTAAGAAGTAATTACCTCNTGGAGTTAATTATGATGTAGTCGGTTATGACAATAAAGATAATAATGGTATTGTTGATTATAATTATTATGATTTTGATGATAATGATGTTAATGATGAAATGTTAATAATTATAATAATAATGACGATAATAGTGACAATAACAATTATGAGGACAATGACAAAGACGATAACAACAACAATGATGATACCAAAGATGAGGACGTTAACAGTAAAAGTGACAGTGACGATGATGATGGCCATAAACATAATAATAATAATATTACTAATGTCTATGATGATGATAATTAAAGTATTGTTACTTATAATAATAATAATGATGATAATGATGATGATGAAAATTGTAATAATGTTATAAGGGAGAACTCTGTTTACATAGTATTAAAAATGAAATTTCCCCACTCTATAAAAAACGGAGAGGGATTCAACCAAGTGGGAGATAATCGGGGCAATGAGCAAGCGTGAATTAGCTTAGAGTGGCAATTCCAGCAAGAGATCGATAGAAAGTAGTTGGCTCGTACACTATTCCTCACTGTCCTTCTGCTGTAGCTCTGCCAAGACCAAACAAATAGAATATTAGTGAGATTAGCTTTTTATGCTTCAGTAAGAAATCAAACTCGTATGTATTATATTTAAGTTAACAAATTTTAATAGATCACAAACTTAATCTTAATTTTTAAGCATTTTTTGGGCTCGCACCCTGAATTTCGTCTTGATATCCATATATTTAACACCTATATTTTCTTTCTAAACAAAAATAAAATGATTTCTTGCGACTAGTAAGATTATTGATGAGTCATCGAGAAGACGACAACTGGAGCGAAGATTAATCGTGAGAAAGAGTCACAACAACAAATATAAGATAAGTACACTCATCGTGGATATTCAAAAGCCTTTCCGGAATAGTTTGCGTGAAAGCACTAGAATTGCTGACATCAAGAATGTTTGTACTCCATTTTGACTTTCTCCAGATCATCTCTTGGGAGATCAGAAAATATACGTATAATATATAATGACAAACCATGCTCCGTGTGTGAAGTTGTTTATAACATTTCACTCCTTAATTTCAAAAATATATTGAAATATTACAGAACCATAATTATTAAATCATTACAATAATTATCACGAATTGTCTATGCCCTATATATACACACACACACATACGCATCGTTTCATATTTTAGTAAAATAACAAAGAGGCCAAGGCCATTTAAATTCTTGGAAATCCATGCACGCGAAGACCGTTGAGTCAGTTTAATAAACTTACTAAAAAATAAACATTGTAGGTGCGCAGAGACCTAGAGCAAGCTATAGAATCTTATATTTGGCGCTCGACGTGGAGCTCGTAAAACACGTCTGTAAACGTGTTTTTACTGTAGTAACCTATTACAAGATAATTAATTTTTCAATGAAATGTCGGAAAACAAAAAGCCGTTTGAAATTCTAAACGAATTAAAGAAAAATTCAGAAATCCAGCCATTGCATACAGTACAACGAATAAATTGGCAATGGAAAAAAGCCGTGGCGGAAGAATTACGAACATTATCACTAAATGAGAAAGGCATTGATTATAATATAAAAATTCGTGCCGGAGATAAACCAGTAGGATTATCACAAGAATTAAAAAATGCAAAAAAAAATGGGGAAAAAATTGTTACCCTTAAAAACATTATTCACGTGTTAAACGTTAATTACGCTACTCAAGAAAAAAGTATACAATTCTTAAAAATTGAAAACAAAGTATTACCAGAAAAATTAAAAATCCTTGAACACGAATCGCGTATTACCGACTTGGAATCATGAATATGTGCATCGCAGATGGAAGAGAATATAATTCAAACACATCATTAAAAAAATTACGTGAAAAATTACTAAAAATAATGGATTAATTATTTATCAAAAGATACTGATGTACGAAATAATACGTTACAAAATAAAATTATTAAAATAAATCAGAAAATCCGAAAAAATACACACAATACCAATCATACTAGCCCTCAAATTGCGATGGCATTACCTAAATATAAAGGCTTGGATTAAAAGCGACCCATAGAAATTCTGAGAGAAATTAATAACTATCAAAATTAATATAATATTAATGATCGTGAGATTCTAATTTATATTAATCAATGTTTGAAAAATAGTGGATACGAGTGGTGGTATTTACATCAGTCGGCAATAAATACATATAAAGGATTCAAAATATATTTCAAAAAAAGATATTGGAATCAAAATGTACAACGTGCATTAAAACGAAAAATTTATATTGGCCAATATCTTAACGGGAGTAAGAAACGACCGGTAAATTACACAATTTACATTATTGGATTTGCATGTGATTTAGGAGTTACAAATATTGATCAAGAATTAATTAACAATTTAAAAAATCATTTTGATCAAGATGTACGTCAAGGACTTATGTGTCAAAATGTTAATAATTATAAGACACTTTTCAAAACCTTGGCTGAATTCGATGAAGAAGATAAAAAGCAAAAAAATTTCGAAACACCGGTAAAATTTAGTATTCAAAACAATCAATAAAATAATGTTAAAAATTCTTGTAACACTACAAATCATCAACTAAACCAACCAAATTCTCAACAATTTACTAATCCCCGAGCAAATTATATATTAGCTACTCAAGCAGCGTATAATAAACCATGTCGGGTAAATAGTATTCAGGAAGATTCTGTATTTGAAAAATCACGCCCTTCAGCCAAACAATCGGTGATGCCTCAATGTAATGGAAAACCACGAACACAAACCCAACATACTGGTAGACTCGCATAAAATCAACAAACTTATATACCTAATGATGATATAATCTTTTGAAAGAGAACAAAGGCCCAATAATAGTTAATACATTAGCAATACTTATAAATAAAAAAGTAACAACCAATGATATTAATGTTATACAACAACAACAAAACAACAACAAAAAGTTGGAGAATTTACTATTGAATGATAAAAGTTCGGGAAATGAATTGGAGTTGTACCTAGATGCTGCCGACTAGCTTTATATTTACTAAGTACAACTTGAGTATTAACTTGTCCTCGCTACGTCAAAAATTAAGTAATAATAACGACTTTCAAAAAATTATACAAATTGCATATATTTAATGTACATTCAGAAAATATTTACAAAAAGAAGATTAAAAAATTACATTAGCTTAACGTTATTAAGAAACATAAGACCCTAGTAGTAAATTTAATTTTTAGTGATCCAACGAACGATTTACTGTTCTATATCTACCTGAAACGCGCCATTTATAATGATATTAAATGCCCAGAAATAAAATTAAAAATAAAGGGAGTCAAAGTCAAGGCGCTTGTTTAAATAGAAAGTAAAAAAAAGGGTATCGCAAAACTTTTATCACGAAAATCTCTCAAGCTCAAAAATATGTAAAACATTGCCCGTTACTGGAAAAATAGTCAAAGAAAAAACAGGCATGAAAACTATTAAATTAAAATTTAAAATACAAGAAAATACGGAAATTGTAAACATGGATTTTGATTCGATTTATTTGGTAGTACCTACATTACTAGTACCGTGTATTGTAGATTATGACGCACAAAAAGAAATAAAAATAATTATAAACACATACGATGATCAAATTGAACCGTTGAAAAATAATAAAAAACAATTAATTAAATATTATTTTAGGAAATACAAACCTTCCGAATATCCTTTATTGATAATATCCGAGTCCCATGAAAACAATGATAAGGTACGCTTGGTTGGGGAATTTGCCTCTTCGAATAATTAATATAGTTTTTGTAGTGACTTCAACCTCCAAAAAGAGGGGAAGGACACGAAAACTATGCTAACGAATGTGTATGATTCGAATTTCAGTTCTAATGAACAACATAAGCTTCTGAATGGAAAAGAACCCACAGATGACTTTTATTAAAAGTTCATATTCAGAGAAGAGGGGATAAATAAAAAATTAAGGAAATATTCGCATTTAAACTATAAACAATTTAACAAATCTAAGAAACCTTACCCTTGATTATAAGTCAATATTCGAAAATAAGCCGGGTCTTTACGTGTCTTACACATATAAATCACAAATAAAAGATGATTTGCCATTTTTAAAAAACCGTATCCAGTACCTTTTTTATATAGAAATGAAGTAAATATTGAAATTTCGAGAATGTTGAAAATGGGTATAATTCGTAAATCGATGAGTCCATACATAAAACTGTTATGAATTGTAATGAAGAAAGATAAAACAGTTTGATTGTGCCTAGATACGAGAGAAGTAAACAAGCGTTTGTTGAATGATGATGAAACTTCTCCTGGTATAGAAGAACTATTTCCACGTTGCAGAAATGCAAATTACATCTCTAATTTAGATTTTCGAAGCAGTTATTGGCAAATCCCTTTACATGGAGACAGTAGCAAATTTACTGCTTTTAAATGTAATGATCACGTATACGAATTTAACGTCGTACCATTTGGGGTAAAAACCAGCGGTGCCACTTTAATCCGTGGATTACACAAAATATTATATGATCTGGAGGATTTGATTATTACTTTCGTAGATGATATGGACTGATAATTACAATTTAAGATTAAATTTTGAAAAATCCAATTTTGCACAAAAAGTAAAGTTTCTTGGAAACATTTCATTATCACAAGGAATTCAACCTGATCCTGATAAAATTACAACAACAACAAATTTTTTACCTTCAAAAAGCTTAAAACAACTGCAAGCATTCCTTGAATTTATTAATTTTTGTTTAAAATTTGCAAGAAATTACTCAAGTTATACGATACCACTCCTGGACTTTCTGAAGAAAGAGACAAAATTTTAATGGGACGAAACATATCAAACTGCATTTGAAAAAATAAAAAATGCCTTCGATGAGAATATTATCTTTAAATTTGCAAACTCCAGTAAACCATATATTTAAAACATGGATGCAAGTGATACGGCAATCGACACCGTCTTATCACAAAACAATGACAAAGAATGAGAACAGATTTTCACTTTTGTTAGTCAAACACTACATAATACTGAACCTAATTATTCAACTACTGAAAAAGAAATGCTTGCAATCGTGAGGGGGATTTAAAAATTACGTATATATCTGTTAGGGGCTCGGAAAATATACTTAGAAACTGATCATAAATCTCTTTCCTTTTTACAAAATTATAAATTTAGAAATTCAAGATTACAACAATAGAACTTATCATTGCAAAATTATGACATTATACCTACACATATTTTGGGTAAAATTAATAGTGTAGCAGATTTTCTAAGCAGGCAAGACAAAATAATAAGAATACATAAAAAAGAAATGATTATAGCACCATTTCATTCTATGACACCATCTAAAGAGTTAAAACGTATAACGGCTAACGGCTAACTTTGAAACGTCTCAGAACAATGACGAAAGATGTAATAAAATTTATGACCAACCTCAACAGATTCACATTTGCGTGATAAATCGAAACAAAATGAGAAATAAATTAATCTACAAAAATTTTTAAAACACTTTAAAGTTTATTATCCCAAAAAATACTTTACGATTAATAGTTACGGAAACATATGCAATTTACGGTCACATCGGTAGTACAAAAACTTATTAGATAATAATGAAAATCTTCTCGTATCCAAATTTACCAAAAAAATGCGCTAGAATTATAAAAACTTGTGATTTATGCCAGAGATCTAAATGTTTAACGCAAAGATACGATAATTTCTTACAACCAATTAAACCTTCAACACCTCACGAAATTTAATGTGTGGATTTCTATGGTCCCTTGCCATCATCAATAGGGGGTGTTGAGTATTTATTTACCACGATCGATTTATTTTAAAAATTTGTAGTCTTTTACCCCTTAAAAAAGCATTTACGGCTACCATAATAAATAAGATTTTCAACGATTATATACCAAGGTATGGATCTCCACGAAAAATTACAAGCAATCACGGCACTTAATTCACAACACATAAATGGATTAGGACATTAAAAGAAAATAAAACTAATTCAATATTCTCATCTATTCAACATCCTGAATCAAACTCGATAGAGCGAATACATAGATAAACCGGAATATTCATGAGAACGTTTTGCTAAAATAAACACGGAGCATCGGCACGATATATTAACTATATCCAGCAAATAATCAACTCCACACACCATGATACCACGAAAATGACCTCATTAAAGTTAGATGGCAATATTAAACTCCAACGATTTTGCGAAAAGTGGCTCACGTCATGTAAACAAAAAAAAATCGCATATAGAGATAAAATCATAAATATACGAGTAAGAATGCATAATGAATTGAATAAACGCGCCGAAAAATATAATGCAAACAAGAAACATTTTTTATTTAACGTTAATAATAAAGTGCTATTCAAGACATTATATTACTCTAATTTAGAAACAAACGTTATATTCACATTCATGGATTTGTGTGAAGGCCCATATGCAATTGACGAAAAAATAGGATTAGACACATACGTTTTAAAAAATTTTAAAAACAATGTAATAAGAGGAAAATTTCATCTTAATAATCTGAAACCGTATTTTAAAAATTCGTAATGATAAACTTACTTCTAAGAAATAAACAAAAAATAAACAAAAATTTATTAGCATCGTAACCAGAAGCATACATCGAATTACAAATTTTCTAAAACGAAAATCCTCTCCTGAGAGTTAAACATGTACATACTAACAAGGGACAATTATGTTTACATATAAGCATATAAGTGTCAATTACAAGCAACAGACACAATTATTGTCAGGACAGCTTGCATAAATAATCTAAATTAGGACTGATAAGACTATAATCCCTAACAGTATACCATAATGCGTTTCTATGTACAGGATACCAAACTGATACATATGTGATCTAAAAGGACCATTATATATTTATAATAAACAAAACGATGACGAGTTAAATAGTCCATTCAGTACGGAGTAAGTAGTCGAGTTGACAACATGATTTCTATTGTGGCACAAACACCCACTTCTGCAGTACATGAAGTCGGTACCTACGTTAATATGCGCTTGATTAAAGTGAGTACACTTCATTAAAGTTTAACACGCACAGTATATAGGTATTGAGACTCTAACGCTCTTAATGTAATTACGCCCAAAAATAATAATGACTTAAAATATATCAACAAAGCATTATGAGGTGAACACACCCAAACGCCCAAGAAACGAGTAACGGATCGTGCTACTCAAACGTCTGGAACACTTAATAAGTACCGTTGACGACAAAAAAAGCATTAAAAAAAACAATTAACGAAGTAAAAGAACTAAACAGACAGAAATCAATCAAAACAGCAACAAATACACCAAACATTTAAAATATAATACGTAAAGCGCTGCCACTTATAGAATTAGCCTGATATACTTCTTTACCGTTTGGATGCAACATCATACGGCGATGTCAGCATACACCTGAAGTAAAGGGATTCGGCAACGAAAATGCAAATCATAAAAAATTACAAATTGCCTAAATACACGACGTGTAGCTTCATCAGAAGGACGACTTCCATAGGAGCAACCCGAACCTTCAGAAAATTTATGCGGAGTTGGAAGCTCAAAGGATCTCTATGATGCAGGATGATGATTATGTTGAACTTGGCTACTTCACTAGTGAATGGATTAAGTAACACCAAATAATTTTAATTGTTTACATTTTTATGTGTTTTTGATGGTGTCTAGTTCAGTTGCTTACAAAAAAAATTGCATGTATATTACCAATAGACTGCATTCTTCAAAAGAGATAATATAACAAAAAACTCCATTCCATACAACGTACAATTTAAAGTATTATAACAAGAGGCTAAATAGAAAAATTTCATTATGATGTATAACACTGGCACACAAAAAAAAGTGGACTGTACTTTTGACCAGATCCACTTTTGTTCATGTATTCTAAAGCGCTAAATTAAAATCCGAGGTCTATTTGACCCGTACACCCTCAAAATTTCGAGTAAATTGCAAAAAACTGCAGAAAATAGGCGAAAATCGTAAGAAATCATTTTTTTAGCTCTTAAAACATTTAAAAACATTTTTGTAAATATGTGTCAAGGTTTATTCTTATATATTTTTACGTGCTTAATCCGAACTCAACATCTGCTTGACCTGTACACCCTTAAAATTTGAAAAAATTTGCAAAAAACCGCAAAAAGTAGCATAAAATCACAGTAAATCGTAAAAAATCGAATTTCTATGCTCTAGCTAAGTATAAAAAAAAAATTTCATGCAGATTTTGTCCAATTCTCACGTTTCATTTTTCACTCAGTTGAGGTTAATGATTTGTTTAGCTCCAAAACTTTCAAAATTCCGAGGAAATCGTATAAACAGAAGGAAACAGCGTTTGTGAGCGTTAAAAAACTAAAAAAAGTTTTTTTCAAATCTTTTCGAAATATTTTCTTCTTGTACGTCGAAAAATGATGTTGTCTAACAACTCTTTAACTATATTCTGGTAATTCTCACTCTTCTCATTCCCTAAAAAGTTCTGAGATATGCTCTTAAAACTTTTCCATGCTGCTTTTTCTGATAAATTAAAGTTGCGATACAAAGAGTGCTACGATTTGGAAATTTCTAATCAGAATGAGAACTGGATGCCACATACAGTTTGCGGTTCGTAATATACAATGTTGACACGATGGGGTAAGACTAGAAAAAAAAAGATTTTGAGATTCATGAAGCCAATGTTATGGTCTGCCCCATCATGCCGTGAAAACTGTTATTCCTGTATGAAAAATACTACAGGTTTTACCACAGCTACGAAGACTAAAGTTTTGTACGCTAATGTTTTTTCAGTTGTGAGATCTGAAAAAATAGTACCCTTAAACAAAACAACAGCTTCAGAAACCATGGATGTTGACCAATGTTGCGAAGAGGAAGCAATACAAACTGATGAGTGTTTCGAAGAAGAACGTGAGGAAAATGACGAGGAAGATGATTACTCACCAGTCTCTAAGAGAAGTGCTCCTCAGACATTCACCCAAGAAGAATTGAATGATTTGATCCGAGATCTTGGTTTACCTAAAGATGGAGCTGAATACCTGGCAGCAGCACTGAAGAAGAAGAATTTGCTATCATAAGGAACTAGTGTTTACGTTTATCATGATAGAAATAAGGAGTTTTGAAAATTCTTTACCAAAGATGAGGAGAACTCACTGGTGTTCTGCTCTAACGTAAAAGGATAAGTTGACGAGTTGAAACCAAATATTTATAAGGACGAAGAGTAGAGACTTTTTATTGATTTATCAAAACGAAGTCTCAAAGCAGTTCTGCTTCACAACGGAAATTCGTACGCTCCTATTCCAATAGCTCATTCCACGAAACTAAAAGAGACCTACGAGATTTTACAGATAGTATTGGAGAAAATAGACTACGTGAAACATCAATGGAAAGTTTGCGGTAATCTCAAGGTTTTAACTCTAATACTAGGTCAATAATCCAGATTCACAAAAAATCCCTGTTTCTTATGTTTATAGGATAGCAGAGACAGAAAAAATCATTATATTCAAAAAGACTGGCCAAATAGAACTGAATTTTATCCAGGATCAAAGAACATCGTATGTGAACCATTGATTAAACCTTCCAAATTTTTGCTACCACCTCTTCATATCAAGCTGGGTCTCATGAAGCAATTCGTCAAAGCTCTGAACAAAGATGGTGATTGCTTTCAATATTTAGGTAAGAAGTTTCCCGTGATAAGTACTGCAAAATTGAAGGAGGGTATTTTTGATGGTCCTCAAATTCGTGCACTATTTCATGATGATAATTTTATTACAAAGATGAATAATATAGAAAAAGCAGCATGGCAAAGTCTTAAGAGCATATCTCAGAATTTTTTAGGAAATGAGAAGAGTGAGAATTACCAGAATATAGTTGAAGAGTTGTTAGATAATTTCAAACAATGGGGTTGTTCGATTTGTCTCAAATTAAATTTTTTACATTCTCACCTTGACTATTTCCCAGAAAACCTTGGAGATTATAGCGAAGAGCAAGGAGGAAGATTCCATCAAGATACAAGTGAAATGGAAAATCGATATCAAGCAAGATGGGATATCAACATGATGGCTGTCTTCTGTTGGACATTGAAGAGAGAAACAACTCAAAACAGGAATAAGAGAAAGAAAAAACTTGCTTCATAGGTCGTTCGAAGAGAAAAAAGTTCGCTATAAGAGGAGAAAAGTGTAAGAGCAATATGAACAAAAACTTGATTTACATGTGTAGACCTATTTTGCTTTATTTTTTATCCATGGCAGTCATACTTAACACTTGTTACTCCTTATATTAGCCGTTTTTTCACATCATTTTTCGACGTTCAAGAAGAAAATATTTCGAAAAGATTTGAAAAAAACTTTTTTTAGTTTCTTAACGCTCACAAACGCAGTTTCCTTCTGTTTATACGATTTCCTCGGAATTTTCAAAGTTTTGGACATAAACAAATCATTAATCTCAACTGAGTGAAAAATGAAACATGAGAATTGGACAAAATCTGCATGAAATTTTTTTTTTTATACTCAGCTAGAGTATAGAAACTCTATTTTTTACGATTTACTGTGATTTTATGCTACTTTTTGCAGTTTTTCTGCTGTTTTTTGCAAACTTATTGAAATTTTAAGGGTGTACAGGTCAAGCAGACGTCGAGTTCAGATTAAACACGTCAAAATATATAAGAATAAACCTCGACACATGTTTACAAAAATATTTTCGAATGTTGTAAGAGCTGAAAAAATGATTTCTTACGATTTTCGGCTATTTTCTGCAGTTTTTTGCAATTTACTCGAAATTTTGAGGGTGTAGGATCCAAATGGACCTCAGATTTAGATTTAGCACATTGATATACATATGAATCAACCTCGTCACATGTGTACGAAATTTTTTTTTAATGTTTGAAGAGCTGAAAATGTAATTTTTCACGACTTTCAGCTCTTTTTCACAGTTTTTCGCGATTTACTCAAAATTTTGAGAGTGTACGGGTCAAACGGACCTTGGATTCAGATTTAGCACATCAAAATACATATAGATAAGTGGGTCTGGTCAAAAGTACAGTCTACTTTTTTTTTGTGCCTGTGTAATTATTATGTGTGAAATATAAATAAAACAAAAAAAACCGTTCGGACAGTATTAAAAATGAAATTTTCCCACTCAATAGAAAAAGGATAAGCATTCTACCAAATAAAAGAGAACTGAGGCAATAAGTGTGCGTGAGTTAGCCTAGAGTGACAGTCCCAGCAAGAGAACTATAGAGAGTAGTAGGATCGTACCCTATTTCTCACTATCCTTCTGCTGTGGCTCTGCCAAGAACAAATAAATGAAATATAAGTAAGATAAGCTCAGTACGCTTGAGTAAGAGATCGAACTTAAATATATTATATTGAAATAACCAAATTAAAAAAAAAAAAAAAAACAACTTAATCTTAATTTTGGAGCATTTCTATTTATTGTTTGCATTTGGTACACATATGGATAAAGTAAGGATAATTTTTGATCTTGCACCCTCAATTTCGTCTTTTCATCTGTATATTTAACACTTATATTTTTTCCCAAACAAAAATAAGATAATTCCTCGCTACAAGTAAAATTATTTATAAGTCATCAAGAAGAGGACAACTGGAGCGAAGATTAATCGTGAGAAACAGTCAAAACTTCAAAGAGAAAATAAGTACACTCGTCGTGGATATTCAGAAGCCTTTCTAAGACAGTTCGCGTGACAGCACTAGCATTGGTGACATTAAAAACAATTTAACTCTACTTGACTCCCTCTAGATCAACTCTTAAAAAATCATAGAATATACATATAATATAGAAATACAAACCATTTTTCGTGTATAAAGTTAATTATAACGTTTCACTTCTTATTTTCAATAATACATAGAAAAGTTACAAATCCACAATTATTAAACTATTACAACAATAATCACAAATTGTCTATGCCCTGAGAACACACTGACGACCGCATCAGTTTATATTTTAGTAAAATAATAAAGAGGCCAAGGCCATTTGAATTCTTAGAAATCCGTGTACAAAGAGGCCATTAAGTTGGTTTAATAAACTTACTACAAAATAAACATTCTAGGTACGCAGAGGCCTGTAGCAAACTATAAAAGCTTATAATGTCCATAATAGTAAGGAAAAACTTGTAACTGATGTTTACAATAATGGTATAACAGAATGTAAAAAAAAAAATTAAAATAATGATAAAATTATTAGAAAGAATAAAACGGGTAATAATGCTGATACTGATTATAATAATGACAAAGACGTTGTCATTGATAATAAATAGGTGGTAAGAATAATGAGAACGATATTAACAATATTCATAACTGAAACTATGTTAACAATAAAAATAAAAATAATGTTCGTAATGATAATGATAATAATGAAAAAAATAATATTGATGATTATGTCAATGATAATGGTAGTAATAATGTTGATGCCGGTGATAAGGATGATAATAATAATAATAAAAATGGTGTAATGATGATAACCATAATAATAATAATAACGATGAAGACAATGAGCATAATAATGATAAATAAGATGATAATGATCATGATAATAATAATGATAATGCTCATAATCATGACGAGACTAATGATTATAATAATAATCATGATCATGATGATTATAATCATAATATGATGATAATGATGATGATGATGATGATAATAATGATAATACTATTAATAACAATGATAATGCATGATAATCATGATGATAATGTTGAAGATGATGATAATGACGGTCATGATAATAATGATAATGATGTTAATGCCGATAATGATAAAAATGTATGAACATAATGTAAATGATGATAGTAAAGATAATAATAATGTTAATGATAATAGAGAAAATAATGCTAAAGATGATAATGATGATTATTGTTATGATAATCTTAACAATGCTAATGATGACGCCGATGATAGTAATGATGTGAATAATAATAATCATGATAATAATAACGATTTTGAAATTAATGATAATGATGATGATAGTGATGATAATTATAATGATACTGATGCTTATGATAATGATGTTAACGCTAATAATAAAGATAATAATTATAATAATAATAAT
>NW_019384260.1:509600-558598 GCF_000648655.2 Copidosoma floridanum | reverse complement strand
ATGATGATAATGATGATGATAATTATAACGATGATGATGATGATAACGATGACAATAATGACGATAATAATTATAATGAAAACGATAATTAAGATAATAATTATGATGATGAAGATAATGATGATAATGATAACTATGATGAAAATGTTGATTCTATTAATGGGAACAATAAAATTAATGATGATCATTTTGATAATGATGATAAAAATAATGCTGATGTTATAATCAGAATAATTATAATGACAACAATGATGATCGAGATAATATTTATGATAATGATAATGATTATAATGATAATGATAATAACCATAATAATAATAATTATAGTAATAAAGATGTTAATAGTAAAGATAATGCTAATAATAACAATAATAATGATAATAATAATGATTATGATAATAATAGTGATGACGCTAAGAAAAATTGTGACAATTTTAATAATTATCATAATAATGATAATAATTAAGTATATAATGATAATAAGAATAATAACGAATATAATAATAATGATAATGTTGCTGATGATAAAAACGATGATAACAGTGATAATAATGACGATGATAATGATAATGACAATGACAATATTGGAAATTGTAATGGTTCTGGTGACTATACTGATAACAATAAAAATGACAACAATGACGATAAAGCAGAGAGTGATAATGTTGACAAATAAAATAAAAGTAATGACAAAAATATTTATAATGATGAAAATATTGGTAATGATGACGATAATTATGATGCTCATGATGATGATTCTTACGATGATGATAATGATGATTATGATAATAATAATGATGATAATGATAATGATGATGATGATAATAATGATGACTATAATGATAATAATCATGATAATGATAATAACGACGATGATTATTATCATAATGATGATAATAATGATAATAGTAATAACTGTAATTATATTGATAATGCTAATGATAATTATGATAATAATACCGCTAATAATAATGATGATACTGATAATGCATATGACAATATCGATGATGATTTTTATAATGAGTTTGATGATAATATAGATGATGATAATAATGATGATCATGATGATAATGATGACAATCATGATGATAATGATAATATTGTGACTAAAATAATGATGATAATAACAATGATAATGATGATGATGATAATGATGATAAGAATATTAATAATAGTCATTATGATGATGATTAAGATGACGATGATAATAATTATAAGATGATTCTGATGATTATGATGTAAATAATCCTATCGACAATGATAACGCATAAGTAGATAATGATAAAAATAATAAGTATGATAAAGATTATCATAATTATAATGATAATGTTCATAAAAATATTGATTATTTTGATGATGATATGGTAACAGTAAAAATGCCTACGATAGTTATGATAATGATTATTTTGATAATAAAGATAATGAAGATACTAATAATAATGACGATTATGATGATGATAAAAAGATAAAAAAGATCAAAATGATGATGATGACGACGATGATGAGCATGATGATAATAATAATAATTTTGATAATGATGATGATGATAATGATGATAATGATGTTGATGATAGTTGTAAAATTGATGTTTTTGATATTATATTGTTGATAATAATGATGATTTAATAATAATAATGGTAACAATATAACGATAATACTGTTAACTATCATATCAATGTTATTAATAAAAATTATGATGATAATGATAATATTATGACTATAATGAAGATGATAATAATAATGATGATGATGACAATGATAATAATTTTTATGATAGTGATAATGATGATGATGATGATGATGATAACGATGACGATGATCATAATGAATATGATGATGATGATTCTGTCGACTATAATGATGATTATCATATCGACAATGATGACGCTAAAGAAGACAATGATAATGATAATGATTCTGATAATAATAATCATAATGATAATGATAATGTTGATAATAATGATGATTATGTTGATAATGATAATAATGATTATGGTGATAATGATAATGATAATAGTAAGAATGCTTATGATAATGATGATAATTATTATTCTGGTAATAAAGATATTGAAGACACTGATAATAATAATGATTATGATAATGATAATTATAATGATGATAATTATAACGATGATGATGACAATGATGAATATGATGATAGTCAGGATAGATACGGTAATAATGATGATTATGATGATGATAACGATGTTGATGACAGTTTTAAAATTGATGTTCTTGATAATATATTGTTAATATTAATGATAATGTAATAGTAATAATGATAACAATACAACGATAATAATGTTAACTATTGTAATTATGATAATGATGAATATTATGATGATGATAATATTATGACTATAATGATGATGATAATAATAACGATGATGTTGATGATGATAATGATGATGATAATGATTATGATGGTAACGATGATAATGATTATCACGAGGATGATGATAATGATGATGATAATGATGATGATTATGATGATGATGCTTCTTCTGTTGTTTATAGCGATAATGCTTTTGTTACTGATAATGGCTATAATGACGTAGATATAATGATGATATTGACTTTTTATTTCTCAAATACCGTTTTAACCTTAAATTTTTACATAGATTTTCTTACAGTTTTTATGGTTTCACATGTTTTACTACAACCAAGTTACCCTTTACTCTTGAACTTTTGTTTTTTGTAATGAAGTCAGGGGCTTTTTTTCTCGTCTTGCCACTGATACTGGGCTTTTGATACTTTTTATCGTTACGTATATATTTTATGTACGTACTATGATGGTGTGATCTAGGGCTTGCTGGAGCATGGAGCTGCTCTGCTGCTTTTTGTCACCACGTGAGGGTGCTGTTGACGGAAGATACAAAACACGATCTAATGTGGAAGAGCCCAGGACGCAAGACCCACTATATGTTGTGTTCAGTTTATAATTGATTTGTTAACGAAGCTTTTGTCATAAGACTTGACACACTTAAAATCATCCATCAAATCGATTCTTACAACAAAATTTTCGCTGTAGTAGTGGAGTAAAGTCTCCTGTAATTTACTATTTGGTAGATATGTTTTAAATTATGGTTTTTATCGATTCTAAAGACCTGTTGGCTCCTTAAAGAAAACAGACGGATGCTGGGTTGATAATGAAACCAGGATCAATTGAATTGAATAAATAAATGTGTGCAATAGTAGTGAAATATCATACATTGTTATTTTTCTTTTAAAAGATTTGCTGAAAAAGCTAATTTTGCTTGATGCTACGGCAATATTGTCATTGCCATCAGGTTATCCAATTTCTAAGCTTCTGAATTATTTAAAAACTTAAGAACGTTGAAAATAATACAATTTTTTCCTAACATTCTAAGAGTTTTAAATATTTTTAGATCTTCGAATAAGAATTTGGAGATTTGCATGTCAACATGTACGTTAGCATCAAAACCTGCTTATTCTATTATGATTAATTATTACAAAACCAGAACCTTATCTCGCAACCAAATTGAGGCAACTGTAATGAAACGTAGTCCGATGTCGTATTTTTAAAGATATGTTTAAAAATCTAATCATAGTAGATCTTAGACTTTGAAGCTTCTAGGGGAAACTTAAAAAAGTCCAGTTAAATATAGAATATTAACTAAATAAAAGCTTTACATGTACACAAACGTTATGAAATATGGTAAATTGTGGTTTTTTTATGATACGATGAAAAATCCGATATTACCATAATTCGACAGACTTATGAGAATATAGGAAAAAGCTAAAAAAAGCTATGTTCTTACTGAAATCACAGTTAAATAAAATGACCGAACATGCGCAAAAGTATGGAAATATTGTTGACTGTGATTTTTTTTTAACATAATCTCTAAAAGCCGATTCTTCTTGGTTCTAGAGACTTTTCGACATCCAGGGAAAAACTAAAGGGTAATAGGGATTTTCTGAAGCAATATTTAGATTTAGCGAGCATAACTATGTAAGTAAAGTGCAGTCTAGTCTAAAAAATAATTTTTTTTATTTATTTGTATATGAAAAACTATTAGTNGAAGCGTTTTAATTCTTATTCCTTACAACAATCCTTTATAATTTTTTACCTAGTGCTGCTTACATCTATTTCTTTAATCACAAAATAGAAACTAACATTAAATTATTATAAAACATTAACAGCAGTCTACTCAACTCTATCTTTCAAATTGTTACACTAGAAGCTAGCATTGGTCGTTTATTTAAATATTCATTTGATTTATTCTTAAAATCGAGACTTCTAACGAAAAATATCGGGTCTCTGTATATAACAAAAAATATCATGATATTGTATAAAAAAAATACCGTTACGGTAACGATGGATGTGTTATTACCGTAATGCTCTTTAAATCAATAAATGATCGTTACAAGTAGCTTTTAAACAGCTATCATTACCTGATATAATATATATAAAAAACTATAATAGAATTGACTGTTAAATATAGCGATAAATATAGCTATAAATTTAAGTTGTAAACTATGCTCGAATTTAAAAAAAAAAATTGGTTAAACATCTGATTTTATATAGGTATATGATGCATTACTAGTATAATCGTCCGTATTGTAACTTTATAACTAAGGGCCTAACATATTTTTAAACAATGCTGAAAAAGCTTAATATTATTGAAAATTTTTCTTTTCTTTCATTCTTATTCAAGAGTACTTCAGGCTTCCAATTTCGATATTATTATACGGATGATGGCACTTGGACACATCGATATATCTTTAAAAATCAGATTTTTAACCAACTATTATTTTAAATTTGAGCACAATTTATAGCTGTAACTCACAGCTATTTTCCTAGCTTTTTTTACAAGTGATACTAACTGTTCTGTAGAAAATTATAAATAATTAAAAACGCAATGATACGTATATACGAGTATTATAACTATATTGTAGTGTATATATAGGTTTTCTTAAAGTTCGTGTACAATTCGTATATGTAGCTTTATAGAAGTGTACGTGTACACATACAATTAAGTATCATGTATGTATTGTATACATAGCATATACATGCGTACACATATATTCTCTATTTTACATAGTATATATAATGTATGCGTATACATTACATATAATATTATATGTGTAAATCCAATTTCTAAATTTTATTAATTGAGAGTTGAACCCACATTCTTTAGATTGGTAGTCAGGGATCTTATCGATTGTGCTACTCAGCACGCCGATCTGTTCTCTGTTCTTAGTACTTATGGATACCAAGAGAAACTTCTGAATAGAAAATTAAACGATAATTGGGCGGAATTATAACGATAAAGAGTAGTCATAATTATTTTTAAGTGGTGTAATAATGTTAAAATAGTGTTTAAAAGTTCATTTTGCTTATATCTTGTAATAGTTTAATGTACAGAATAAGTAAAAATATCAGCGTAGAGGGTGAAAAATTTTCTATCAATAAGCACTTTTAATTTTGTTTCGACAAGCGCAAAATAGTGAGAAAAAAAAAGAAAAAAAAAGGGCACTTTGGCAGTACCTATCAGAGTAAGTGAGATAGAGAGAGTCATTGATCGTCTGCTGTTGCGCTTGCTCTCTTTTTATTAGACTCGTACCGATAAGCTTTTTTCACTGCTTTTCTTCATATTTCGCGCTTGTAGAAAGTAATAAAGTAGTAATAGAATTAGTATTTTTTTCATCATTTCTTACAGATTTCTTCGTTGTCAACAGGATTACTTTAAAGTGTAAATATTTTATTAAAATGCAAAGTTTTCCCAGGGTCTTCCAATTGTATTTACTAAAACTCCATCTTAACCCGTCTTTAGTAAAGAACCAACGAAATTTGCGCACGTGCGTATCTACGCATAGCTATCCGAAAAAAGGCAGAGAGATACAGAAAGTAATACACACAAACGTATTGTTAAACATGTATGTATCTGTGTGTAGGTAGGTCGTATAAATACTCTTCGCCATGTATTACTGTTCTTTCTCATTCTCGTTGTTTATATGTTAATGAGCAAAAAAAATGTAAACATAATTGAATATTTGCTGTCTCCAAATCTATGATATTCACTGATAAATTCATAAATTCGTAAAGTCCTCGCAGGTACCTCAGGCTGCCAAATAGCCCTGGAAACGATGGCTTTTAGTCAACGAAAACTACTATTTTTTATAATAGACAATCAAATACTACAGAGTTCTATTATTTTTCGAAATGATCTACATTTAAGACCAAAGTTATGGCAATTTTCAAATTTCATAAAGGTAAAACAATGACCCTTTTTCATAACTACTTGAAAAACACAACGATGTTATCTGACCTTAAACTCATTTTCTATCAGTTATTCTAGGATGGCAAAGGTGGCATGTAGAATTCTTCTTAGCATATACAAATAAAAAAAAACTTATTTTTACTTGTCTAAAGTATCAAGCAGTGCAGATGCGGCGTGATTCTTAAATTTTTTTAGCCTCCTTACTATAAGAGAAGATATTTCATGACAAAACACAAGTACTTTCAAGCGGAGGAATCAAATTTTAACAGCTTGGATCGGCTGCTGTGCTGTATCGTGATGCACTTGCTTGCGACGCGCCTAGAGGCTGTCATTACTATTGGGAGCATTGCACAGAAAGTGTCCCGTTTCGCGATCTATAAGCGATCTAAATTTTGTTAAAAAATTCTATCTTGGGGTTTCACGATTGTATAAAAAAAATACCGTTACGGTAACGATGGATGTGTTATTACCGTAATGCTCTTTCAAAATTTAAGAAAAAATGCATTTAAATTAACATAGACATAAATGATCGTAGAACTGGGCTTCAAAATTTTCAACTAGTTTCTACCTCAGATAACGTTGCAAAAATGATAAAAAGACTCCTAACATTGAAATTTAAAAATCTTGAGTCGGGCGTGAAAATATCGCAGTTTTTTTAAAACGACCCATATCTGTAGTAATAGTAGTGAGGTGCTTGTCACGAGCCACTGATTATTAACTTTATTAGATTTACTAGTAATTTCAATTCATTGTTGGTTGAAAATGTACTTCGCATGTAAGTAGTATTTAGTGAACTCATTTCTCTTTGCTAGTCGTTGGAGAGGGAGTCGGCTCGTGGTGCCCCGGGAAATAAAAAATTCCGTCTCCCGTGTTAGAGATAGGAGTAGAGACTCTTTTTTGACATCACTGCATCAGTAAAAAAGAAAAGGGCTATGGCTTTCTCGTTTTTCCTAACATTTAAAAAAGTAACAAAATTTAACCAGATTATTAAAAACTGTATAATTTCTTTGAAATTAATAATGTTACTCTGCTAGATTGACTGGAGTTAACCTTTCTGTATGTTATCTATAGCTGTTGCTTACTGCAGCTGTACCCTATCTCAAGTTATGACGTCAATCATGACGTCATTTGAGACATCACAAAATACGTAATTCATGACGTCGTGAATGACATTACATTAACGTCAATATAACATCATTCACGACGTCGCAAAAGACGTACTTCACGACGTTTCAAAAGACGTCATTTACATAGGTTGTTGTTTAACAAAGGGCTGTTTGAAAGCATTGGATGGACATGTGGGTGCTACCATTAGGATGGTAACACTAAAACTGGTGTCTTGAAGTATTTTTCATAATAAAAAAAAAGTTTTTTTAAATAAGAAGAAAACTTTCTAAATTCAAAAACTTTTCGAATCCCTCTGCTTTGGATTTACCATCCTGATGGTAGCACCTGTAAGCCCATCAAATGCTTTTAAACAGCCCTTTGTTAAACAACAACCTATGTAAATGACATCTTTTGAGACGTCGCGAAGTATGTCTTTTGCGATGTCGTAAATGACGTCATATTGATGTAAATGTGATGTCATTTACGACGTCATAAACGACGTATTTTGCGATGTCACAAATGACATCATGATTGATGTCATAACTTGAAATATGGTAGCATGTGTGGGTTTGAATGTGAACTATATGTATTAATTTTGTATCTTTACTATATGTGTTAATTCTAAGATATTCTAGTGTTTACTATTATTTCTCAGAGAAACTTTCCCAGAAAAATTCTTGCTTCTTTTGGTTTTAAAAATTTTTTTTATTTATTTGTATATGAAAAACTATTAGTTTATTATTTCTGATCGGCATAAGCATGTACATGCGTGATTAAAGTTGCTTATTTTGCCGTATCTAAGAGCGAACTTGCAAGTGATTCACCTCTTTTTAGATGCACATTGGTCCCTACCTAAGGGGGTAGTGTCACAAAATCCAAAAATTTAGGAACGCCTTGAAAAAATTTGTATAAGCTAACAATTATATTTAGATAAAAGTGTTTGTTTAAAGATCCGTTAAGATGTTGCAAAGGAGATTTCACTACCAACTTAATCTTGACGTAGAGTTTAACCTCTGAACGTGTATATGCTTATACTTATAGATATACAGAGGATTTTCGCCTCATGCCGCGTTGCTACATTTATTTTCACTTGTCTGCTTAGGAACATACAATGTATTTCAGAACACGCACTGACTATTTACTGTGACGCTACCCCCTTAAAATGCTTTCTACATCAGAATGGAAGATTCTAAGGGAATACGCCAAAAAAAATGTTATTAATAGTTGCATTAACAATAGTTTACTGATATTACACCCTAATAGAAAGGCGTATTGTCGTGATAAAACTTACACATTCAGTCAAGAGACTTGATTTATATTTATTATGCTGTTAGATGTATATATGTTCACAAAAATGTTTTGTGATTGATAGTGTTTCAAACAATATGAGTAAACGCTTATCTTACAACATCAATTTGCACTACTACATCGAAAAATGCGAAAAATCAACAATTTAAACATATTTAACTGCGTATGTCCACAATAGACACTATACACACAATTTCAACAGTAACTTGAATTTAATGCATGATCTGAGAGATCAGCAGTTTCAATCATCCATTACTGTGAAATTATTTCACCACGACTGTGCTCCTGTCATTAAGAGTAATCAGGTTAATCTCTGATAAGTCATTTGGATCCCCAACCTGACGTCAACGCCTCAAGAGAATAAAAGTATATATGGCAGAATCCAGCGAAAAAAGGAACCGCTCATAATATCTACTGAAGAAAAGCATTGCTTACAGAATCTTACAAAAAAAAGCTTTACTCACAGCACCTTAGTGAAAAAAAGCCTTACTCACAGTGCTTCAGTGAAAAAAAGATTTAGTCACTGCGCTCTGGCGAAAAAAAAATAGTCGCTGCGCTCCAGTGAAAAAAAGCCTTACTCTATGTGCTCCAGTGAAAAAACGCCTTGCTTGCGGCGTTCCAGTGAAAAAACACCTTATTACTGCGCTCCAGCGAAAAAAATCCTTACTCGTAGCGTTTCACATAAAAAAAAAATTGGCTCGTTGTGATATTACAATGACTAGCGTAAATTAATGTCATAGTGTTGTCGTTGGATGTGCTTTTTAGACTTCTGATTATCTCTACCCTTCAAGTACAAATGATACAGAAAAAAATAAGAAAGTCATATCAATATTGAAAACGATAGAATGTATTAAATTCTAAAAGTATTCCAAAAGAAGCGTTTTAATTCTTATTCCTTACAACAATCCTTTATAATTTTTTACCTAGTGCTGCTTACATCTATTTCTTTAATCACAAAATAGAAACTAACATTAAATTATTATAAAACATTAACAGCAGTCTACTCAACTCTATCTTTCAAATTGTTACACTAGAAGCTAGCATTGGTCGTTTATTTAAATATTCATTTGATTTATTCTTAAAATCGAGACTTCTAACGAAAAATATCGGGTCTCTGTATATAACAAAAAATATCATGATTCAATATTTTTTATGTAAAAAAACTTAATTTGTACTTCTTATGAAACAATATCGCGTTTTACTTATCTTTTAAGGAATATGTTATAACCATAGTTTTTGTCCTCCTGGCCAAAAAGAATCACAATATTCTTCGTTTGAGAAAACTACAACACGATGTACATGTTGACGCCTTAAGTCAATCAAATTATTAACTATCATACGTGGAGCAACTGCCACAAATTTTGCCATGGTTGATAGTAAAAAAAGGGAAAACTTAATGAACTGCAAGAACAAATTTCTTAACTTATGAAACGAAATTGACTTTATTTGTTTTTATTTTACCTTTCAAAAGGTCTCAAATGATATCGTTGCCTGGCCGCTCGCAAAACACACTCCTATTATCTCTTCTTATAGTAAATTTACAAAATACATGCGATGTGTTACTAATCTAGCTAGCA
This sequence comes from Copidosoma floridanum, assembly GCF_000648655.2. The sequence continues at coordinate 548,361 of NW_019384260.1, read as the reverse complement.
GATGTTGAGGTGAGACGAAGAAAACCTCGATTTGACGAAGAAAAAACGATGTATTTGTCGGTGCCTCCAAAAGGCTGCTTGTTGCTGATGTAGTCCATGGCAATTGATAAGTTGTAGTCTTGTCGCTCTCTCGAATCTCCAAGTTTGAAGAAGAGTCGACTCCGTGGCTTCCCAGTCGCTTGCTCCAGCCAAACAGAACGAAAAACCGATCTCGAATACGCCTCGCACCATCGACTACCTCAAGAAATTTTCTCCCACGCATAAGGAAAAGCGAGCTATCCTTGTTTAGTTAATACCTAACAACACACAGACTCACATGGAGAGAGAATACCCACTACTCAAATTACAAATTTACTCTCTACTCTTACAGCTCTCTCTTTCTCTTTCTCATACATCCAAACAGTACAGTTAATCTTCCTTCATTACAAAATTATTCAAAGACGACATTATTTTGGTCTGGGGCATCAATTTACTTACATATTTTTTGCTCTTTTGATTTGTTATTCCATATGAAGATTTCAATGATTATAGTAGAATAATACTTGAATCAATATTACTATTATTGCAAGCGCTTATAATATTTCATTACAATCTAGTAAACACAACGATAGTAACTTTGGTTTACTGCACAAGTACACTTGTTTTAGATACAAATAACATGCAAAATACATAGTGCGATGATTGACATCATAGATAATTGATAAAGGCAGAAAAGAAGAAAAATTTCACATGATAAACTATAAAAGATACAGCAACGAGCCCATTTAAAGGTATCAAGATGCTAAAAAATTTGTTTATCAATTAGAGTACTTGTAATTCAAAATAAAACTAAAAATTTTGAAACACATTACTGAAAAATCTCTGTTCCTTTAGACAGGTACATCTATAATATTGTGAATGTCAGTGCTGCCATGACAAAACTTGATAAAAAAAAAAGTTACTCCCAAGTTGGCTGCTTCTTCAACCCGAATCTAAGTTGGACGCTTTTTCAAGCCAAATTTTAGTTGATTCGATCTTTACAAATGTGCCAGGTTCAATAAGTGCCATGTTTTTAAAAGTCGAAAATTCGGTAGCGTGAGCGTCGATTGTATTTTCGATCGTGAGGAAATATATAAGGCATTATGTTAGTACCTAAAGTGGTGCAGCGAGGAACACATACAATCATTGCGATAAAAAAATTGCTCTTTAATATTTACAGTTGTTTTTCTAGAAAATTACAGAAGTTGACTTAATCGGTTTGTCCGGAAAGCCACGCATGTAATAAGTAAGAATGGTATGAAAGTGTAATCGACGGATGAATGATAACTAACTTTTGCCCGTTCGTAAGACAACCAGATTTTTTCACTTTTTAAAAATTTAGGAATCTTGCAACTTAAGTGTAAAAATGTATGTTAATAATTAAACTTTAAAAGATTGCGTGTAAAAAATAAAAAAAAAAATAATTTTTTTCGTATTCACACTTAATCGCACTGAATGATTTTATTTAAACTAATAGCGTATTGAATGTACAGGTAATTTTATTTCACAAATATGTAGAAGCAATAAATGAAGGTCTCATTTTATAATTTATCAATTTACCTTTATAGTTAATCATTTACTGCTTGTTCTGTATAATTCCATAGCATTTTATGTTGTGAAAATTATGAGAAATTGAATTAAGTAACTTGTCTTTTTAGACAAAATGTAAAGTAGTGTGTAGTTCAACTGTTTTTCTATTAACAGTCAATTTAACTTGTTAATTGTATCTTTATTTAATTAATGATTTAATTGAAATTTGAGTTTGAATATGAATCAATTAGCCATTTTAAAATCGACTTGTAAAAATGTGACTTTACTACGAATTAATCAAAATATTTAAAACTCTGATGTTTATTAAATTACTGCAATATGAAAACCGTGAAACTTCAAAAAAAATAATAATCGTAAAGATACCGATGTTTAACTTGAACTACTAACTGATTACAGACAGCTTGATGAATAATTTGCTCTTCTTTCGGCATATTGTTGAATGATGCACATGAGTCATATCTATGGAATAATATTGGATTAGATATTTTCGTCATTTTTCCTTTAATATCAAAACACTACATTTATTCTAACCGATGCTTAAGTTCTGAGCATTCAGCTACAACAGAACTCAGAAGTGAAAAATTGACACATTAACTAACTCAGAAGGGAATCAGCCAGGTAACGAACGTTTGAGTTAATGAAACAGTTAAAAAATTCTATTAACTACCAAACTAATGAAAATGATCCATGCTTACTATTTATGGTATAAATAAGAAAAGGTAGCCAAATCAAACGTATAAAATTCGTCAAATACTTACGAATACTGATTAGAGAAAAAAAAGGAAATCTTTTTTCTTAAGGACGTTCGGTAGTGATTGAATTTTCCAACGAATTTTTCTGAAATTTTGACCAGACGTTTTTATTGTTGTTACAATAAACCAGTCAAAATTTAAAGAGGTTCCTCTGTTTCGTTTTCGAGATATTGAATTTCAAAGTTAAGTCATTTTAACACTGTCGCTTATGGGAGAACTGACTAAATCACAGTTTTAAGCAAATTGGGCCAGTGAATTTGGCCAATTTTTTTATATGTTACAGATAATGTTATTAATTTGATGTATACCAAGTTTTGCGACGATCGTCTGATTCGTTTATAAATAAAAAATTAAATAAAAGCTCGACCGAAACGCAACGGCAACGTCGCAAGTGGCGGGAAATTCAAAATGTTCCAGGATGTTGATCAGTAAATATCTCAATATTATTGTAGATATTTATGCATTCACGCATAAAATACAAGCTTACGTGTGTGCGTGAGTGTATGTACAGAACGCCCACCCCTTCCCATAAAAAACAATAAATGTTAATAACACGCTATTTATTTTTTTTTTTTAATTTCAAATTTATTATTTCTTCTTAAGATACAATTTTTTTGCACATTACAAAATCACATGCTCATAGTTTGAATCACTCATCTTAGAAATCATCCTACTTATCTGACATCCCATGCTGTATGAGACTTGTCAAGTCATTTAAAAATTCAAGTATTTTATTTACACTGGTAGCTCTTTTGATTAAAGGGCTTTGCCCATTTATTAGAAACGATCTTAAACCATCATTACCTTCCATAAATTTATCAACAATAATATTAAAATCTACTTTATTTTGACTTAGATTTTTAATCACTGTTTTGGGAATGATAGACGACATGGGGGAAAAAGTTGGCGAATACATTTTTTCATCAGAAATTCTTTGAATTTTCGCAAGAACATCTTTTACGGAAAACACGTTCGTTGAAATATCATCCCATGAAAGATATGTAGCGGTTAATTTACTGTTAACAATTATACTGTTTGGCTTTGGGCATTCTTACGAATGAAATCTACAAATAGAAATACAATTGTTACAAGTCTTTCTAATTACTCATTTATTCATTTTCACTACACTTTTATAATAAATCAGTAACAAATACTTACAGCTTTATCACAAAAACATTGATACACGAACGCTGTCGTAACCGACGCAGCACGCAGCAGACGAGCAGACAGTGTAGAGTGTGCAGAGACACCTGATGCGTGTACATGAACACTCACACATTTAAGACCCGTACGACGTTGCCAAATCTTCATTCATCGCTGGTTTACCCTCACCGCGCAAATGTTTCCCCCGCTAACACTACCGAACGTCCTTAACGAACTGTGATTGTTAAGCAAATTCAAACTGATACAGTAAAAGGGCCTTGTCAAAATATACACAAGTATGAGATTGCTATTTAAACGACAGTGACTGCTCTTTACATACTACACTATCGAATAAATCTTACCAAAAATTTTGTGGAAATTGGGTATCTATATTAAAAGTCGTACAACACATTTTAGTAGACGTACTTTATGGCTTGTGAATCTAAAAATTTTTTAGCCAGGGACGTAGTGATAGTGATTATTTGTTATATAAAAAAAATCAATTTTTTTTAAGCATAACACTGAACAACTACGATCTTATATCTCAATGGCATATTAAGTTTAGTATTTACTAAAAAGTATAGATTCATAAAAATTACAATAGGGTGTAAAAGTAAAATAAGAAATAAATTTAAGCCCTGATGCTCCTCAGGGCTGATTTGTCTCTGGTGAAGCTACTTTAGCGTGGGGCTATTTTTAGCTCCATGTTTCATTAATAAGTCTAGTAAGGTAAATTCAGGTTAATTGGGACAAATTTGTAAGTCAAAAAATTTGACTTAAAAAAAAAAAAAAAAAATTACGTCCTAGTAGAAGTAACTAAGTATTTCTTTATCAAGTACACTTTTTCGTCTATCGATTAAAAAAAAAGATTGCATCAATTCATGTAAAAGTATATTGGAAAATAAGAAAATTAAAAAAAATCTGAATAAGTAGTGTCAGGCCAGACTTACTCCATATTTATGGTACATCGGGACACATACATTAAGCTATATCAGGACAGGTACATTTTTTTATTTTTACCAAATATAATTGATGTAGACACAATAGATCGGATATTAAATGAAAAAATATGAATATACAATCAATATTTTATAGAAAATAACAATGTGACATAAATAAGAGTAATTTTAAATTAAATTAATTATTACAATTGTCACTTTAAGTAACCTTAATAAATACTAAAAAATGATTATCTAGAATATTTTATGATTAAGTTGCTTCTTGTTTTATTTTATGTTTTCGTTGCGATAATTCCATTTCATGCAAATACTTAAATCGATTAACATCTTTAAAGTTTGCGTTTCAAATCATTAATTATACCCTGGAATTTAGTTTGATTTTTTTTTTGTGTTTCTGATTTTAATAATTGTTTGGTTTGCTTTAATTTTTTATTGTTTTCTTTCTTATTCCAAATTGATTGTTCCTTTTTTTTTCTTGAAAATTTTCATTTGCTTGACATTTTTTTTCTTTAATATTTTTAATTCTTCTCTTTCTCGTTTATTGAGTAAAATTTGCTGTTCTTTCATTTTTTTTTTTTTTTTTTTTTTTTTTTTTTGCCCTTTCGAGAAATAATCTCGCGTATCACTTATCGCGTGACCCTCTTTAATTTTCAGTACCTATTTTTCTTGCCTAACACACTTCACCAACGTACAGTGTATCTGCTACACTTTGATGACGCGTCGATTAAAATTTTCACTCGACTCAGACTCACAGCGTTGTGTGTATCGGTCACCTCGTGATTAAGGGATGGTTTCAATCTAAATGGAGTCTCATGTCAACCGAACAATATTTCGGAAAAACAACGGGAGCTTTTGCCCCACCACAACGTTTACTTGGACCATAAAAAATCTCGGCTCAACTCTGAGTAACTCAAAAGAGGAAGAAAAAGCATCAAAAGCTACACCATATCGCAAAAGACACACACGTGCAGAGTCAAGTACATCCAACCCAAAACGAAAAGTCCAGCAGCGCATATCGAGCACCGATCACGTAACAATTACGTTGACGCGCACGGCACCGGCAAATTGCTCGCGGAGCACGTAATAACAACAACGCGGCGCTATATACAACAGTGCATCGTATACACTTACACACGGTATGGTTTTCACTCTGTCACTTTTGCAACACACACCGTTACGATACATAGAGTACAACAAATATACTATATATACACCTGTATGGTCCGAGATGCTTATCGCGCCCGTTTCGCAATCATGTATATATAGCTGCGTNCATAGACTTTGACGTTAGATTTCTCGAATAATATAATAGTGGACACTCTGAAAATCACTATACCAACGTAAAAAAACCTCCTCTTTCGTTTTAGATAATAAAAAAAAAGATTCGAGACACCCTTTTGAAGATATAACATGTTTTATATTTTTTTGAGGTTATGTTGACTTTTTTTTGTAATTTTAATAATTTCATTGAAAAGCTGAGGTTAAAATACGTCGGAAATGCTTACTCCGATTTATCTTCCTCATTAATTTGATACTGTAATCAAAGCATGAAAAGTGGTCTCGCGCGCAGCCTGTGCGATTTGACGTGAAATGCCTCATATATATATATATTTTTTATACATTGCGTACACTAACTCGGTTGCCGAAAATATATCTATTTTGGCATTTTTGGTATTTGTTATACATACAGCTTGGTTACGTGGGGGCTAAGAATAATTCTAAATATTCAATATTTTTTTATTCTTAACATTGCTAAATTAAGTTCTATCGCTGAAAATGTGAATTATTACATTTTCTGGACTCTAAATGTACATAACTGATAGAGGTTATGATTATGCACAGACACACTTTTGTTATAGTAGAATAAGTTTACTAGAAATATACATTTTTTCTCATTTTTATCACTGACGAATGGATAAGTATCGCCGAAAATATGTGAATTTTTGCACATTTTGATATTTCCAATATTTACAGCTGGGTGAGATTTGGTTTACGGGGGTCTAAAATTTTTCAGATAGTGTAGTTATATGTACACTTAATAATGTTTGTCATTTCTTATGAGAAGTACCGGCATTTGTTAGGCTGTCGTATGATCAGTTGCAAGATCCCACCCCCCTTTTATGTAGTAATTATTTTAAAAAATTTTTAAAACCACAACTGCAAAATTTAACATTTGTGTTTTTTAAAATTATGTCTAATACCTCGACAAACATTGATTTCTTAAAATGTATGACTTGATGCTCGATTCTCCAATTTTGAAGAATTTTCTTTTACATCGCCTTTTAAAATCTAAAAACTGCCACGTCACGTGATTGTATAATGTAAGTGGCATTAGGAAATAATGCAACTAACTCGTATAAAATTACAGGAAAATCGCATTTAGTTTTAATTAACCACGAGAAGACTTTTTCAATATAGCTTTGAAAAGTAGGGGAGGCCATCCACTCTCTCTCCGAAAATCATACTCTCCATCCCGATGGAATTTTATTTAACATGGATTTTTTCGGAGAATTCTTCAAATCGAATAATATCATGGGTGGGGACAGCTCCCCGGAAGCAACTGCAGTAAAAAGAACGGTCAAGGCCGATTTTCCGTTGCCACTGATTATTTGGTGAACCGACTTTGTACCTTTCTCGGCGATTACGGAGTTGTCATAAGGCACGAGCATAAAAGATGTCTCATCCAAGTTACAAATTCTATTTGGAAAAATATCTAACAATCCTTTGCTGCCGAGATACTGTCCTACCATATAAAACCGTCGTCGGAGATCAGCCTTTGTCGCAAAAGCTCGTGTTAAAGTTAGATTTTGGGCGATTCTCTAACTCAAATTATTATGTCTGTGCATAAATCCTTGAAACCAGTAATAAGCTGGTCTGTCGTTGTTAGAGAGATTTTCTCTTTTACTTTAAATAAAAAATTTTTGAATACTATCTACAATCACATCCTTCGTTACAGGGAATCTAGCTTCTGTGCAATACAAAATCCACTTTATGATATCAGATTATTCCTGCTTTGAAAAAAAAAATTGGAAAACCTTTCTTACATGCCAAAGGTGCATAGTTATGAAATTTAGCAAACAGAGTAAATTTTGGAATGTTAAAACGAGTAGAAACAGTTCTTCAACTTGTTCCTTGGCCTGTTGCATCAAGAGCATTTTTAATACGTTTTACTCTACATATTTTTGCACTGACTTTTTTTGTTTGATTTTTTTATCGATACAAGAGTTTTCTTTACTCCCTTGGATTTTTCTTTCCTAGTTTTATTTATTTCAAACATTTTTCTCTTCAAACTATTGCTTTCTAACCGTCCAGTTTTTGCCATTTTCGACCAATTTTTATTTACCAACATTGACTATAAGAGTAGTTAAATGTTCATAAATGTCATAATTTAACGATATTATGAATCATTTTATTGCTTAAGCATACTTAATTTATGTCACTTACTATAAAACAGCAGTCTTAAAATCACTTTATAGGTTATACATTTTACACGATTTTCTTAACAGATTCACAAAGTGGCGATTTGATTTTACTTTCCTCCATGCACTGCAATAAGCATTTCATTCTCATACACAGCTCTTAATAACAAATAAATATCAATTAAGGGAGTAATAAATAAAAAATCTTTGTCGATGTTTATCCGTGAGGATCTGACCCGTTACTGCTCAAAACAAGAAATCTTAAATAGGTACATTGGACGGCGTGTCGACGTCTGTCCTGATTTAGTCTAATGAATTTAACTCCATAAGGTTAATCGGGACATGCATTTTTAAAATATCTACATTATTTTAATCGTTATTTTTACTCTCAGCACCCCCTTACGATGCATACTGATCGTTCAAAGCAACTTTTTGAATGATTTGAAGTGAAACAATGGATTTTTTAACGTAAACAGTAAGGTTTAGATTTTCACAAATCAGGGCATGCAATAGTCTAATTGTGCAACTGTTTTCATACCGCTATCTATTTGTCAATTTTTTGCATTAAATTATTTATTTACAGTAACTTTTTCTTATCAATTTTTATTGTAGTAACTTACTTTGACTTCCACAATTTTTGTTATTATTTTCTATTAACTTAGTTTCATTGATTTATACGTTTTACCGTAAGTGTCCCGATTTACCTTAATATTGTTCGATGTCCCGAGATACCTGAATTTACCTTATTTTGAAGGTAAATATAAACTCAAAACCGGTTGAACAGTGGTTTTTTCTTTTTACCAGAAACATGAGTCCGTGGAAAAACATGGAAAAGGTCCACGACGAAAAACAGATGAAAGAGATCGTANACTATTAAAATATATTTAATTATCTGAATGAAAAAGTTAATGTATAAATAAAAGTTAATATTATTTCTAGTTAAAATAAGTACCACAAAGTTTTTTCAACTTGCTCCAGTATTCAAATAGGCTCTTTGTACTAGATTTACCATGCCAGGACTCCGTATATCCATTTTCAACAAATGAGCGTATAAGATCAGAAGTCAAAATATTTTTCTCAAAATCTTGAAGTAGTTCGAAAAAGATACTCTCGCTGCAAGTATTGTTTATAGTACTCTGGAGACGGTTTTCGCTCGTATTACTATTAGTATCATGGATTTCGTTGAATTTCCGTTTATTATTAGTATCGAATAAATCGAAAGAAAAGTCGTTAGCATTTAAAGGGCATAAACCAGTAGATTTGAAGCCATTAATAATGCAGTTTGATAACTCTACAGTTTTTAAAGCAATGTCCAACACCTTGGCAAACATTGATTTCTTAAAATTTATGACTTAATGCTCGATTCTCCAATTCCGAAGAATTTTCTTATACACAGCCTTTAAAGATCTAAAAACTACCTCAACAAAAGGCTGTATAATATGAGTAGAATTAGGAAATAATGCAACTAACTCGATTCGATTCGCTTGGTAAAATTTAACTACTGGTAGCGTTAGATAGGACGAATGTTCATCTACATATAAGATTACAGAAAAATCGCGTTTATTTTTAATTAACCACGGGAAAAATACTTTTTCAATATAGCTTTGAAAAGTGGTGGAGGTCATCCTTCTTCTCTCCGAATATCCTATTCCCTATCCTGATGGAATTTTATTTAACACATATTTTTTCGGTGGATTCTTCAAATCGAATAATATAATGGGTGGTAACAGCTCCCCGGAAGCAACTGCAGCAAAAAGAACGGTCAAGGCCGATTTTTCGTTGCCACTGACGATTTGGTGAACTGACTCTGTACTTTTCTCGGCGATTACGGAGTTGTCCTTAGGCACGAGCATAAAAGATGTCTCATCCAAGTTAAAAATTCTATTAGGAGAAATATCTAACAATCCTTTGCTGCCGAGATACTGCCCTACCTTATAAAACCATCGTTGGAGATCAACCTATGTCACAAAAGCTCGCGTTATGGTCAAATTTTGGGCTATTCTCTGACTCAATTTATCATGTCTGCGCATAAATCCTTTAAACCAGTAATAACCTAGTATGTTTTTTAAGAAATATTCTCTTTTACTTTGAATTCAAAATTTTTGAATATTATCTCAAATCACATCCTTCGTTACAGGAAATCCAGCTTCTGCGCAATACAAAATCCACCTCACGATGTCAGATTCGTCCTGCTTAAAAAAAAAATTGGAGAACCTTTCTTACATTCCAATGGTGTATAGTTATGAAATTTGGCAAACAGAGTGGATTTTGGAATGTTGAAACGATCAGAAGCAGCTTTTAAACTTGTTTCTTGGCCTATTGCATCAAGAGCATTTTTAATGCGTTCTACTCTGCATATTATTCCACTGATTTTTGTTTGTTTGATTTTTTCGGTAAAAGAGTTTTCTTTCCTCCCTTGGGTTTTTTCCCCCAGTTGTATTTATTTCAACACTTTTTTCCTTCAAACTATTGCTTTTTAATCGTCTAGTTTTTGCCATTTTTGACAAACTTTTGTTTACCTACATTGAGAATAAAAGTAGTTGAGTGTTAATAAACATTATAATTTGACGATATTACAAATAATTCTATTGCTTAAGCATACTTACTTTATGTCAGTTACTGTAAAACAGCAGTCTTAAAATCACCTTATAGGTTGTACATTTTACATGCTTTTCTTAACAGATTCACGAACTGCCGATTCGATTTTGTTTTCCTCCATACACTGCAATGAGCGTTTCATTCTCATACACAACTATTAATAACAATTTAATATCAATTAAGGGAGTATTAAACAAAAAATCTTAATTGATGTGTATCCGTAAAGGTCTGTCCCGTTACTGCTCAAAACAAGAAATCTTAAATAGGTACATTGGACGGCGTGTCGACGTCTGTCCTGATTTAGTCTAATGAATTTAACTCCATAAGGTTAATCGGGACATGCATTTTTAAAATATCTACATTATTTTAATCGTTATTTTTACTCTCAGCACCCCCTTACGATGCATACTGATCGTTCAAAGCAACTTTTTGAATGATTTGAAGTGAAACAATGGATTTTTTAACGTAAACAGTAAGGTTTAGATTTTCACAAATCAGGGCATGCAATAGTCTAATTGTGCAACTGTTTTCATACCGCTATCTATTTGTCAATTTTTTGCATTAAATTATTTATTTACAGTAACTTTTTCTTATCAATTTTTATTGTAGTAACTTACTTTGACTTCCACAATTTTTGTTATTATTTTCTATTAACTTAGTTTCATTGATTTATACGTTTTACCGTAAGTGTCCCGATTTACCTTAATATTGTTCGATGTCCCGAGATACCTGAATTTACCTTATTTTGAAGGTAAATATAAACTCAAAACCGGTTGAACAGTGGTTTTTTCTTTTTACCAGAAACATGAGTCCGTGGAAAAACATGGAAAAGGTCCACGACGAAAAACAGATGAAAGAGATCGTATAATTGATGGTCGAGTATTTCGTGTCAACAAATCGCATTCTGCAACTAAAAGGTTTGTAATATTGATTATTACTTATTTAATATATACTTTCAAAATTTTGTAAATAACGTTGCATAAGCTGGCGGTTCTCATGTCAAACGGCATACATTATCAAGTCTGCATATATTCACTGTATCACAAATATTTTTGACTCCTGTAAACCTAACTTTACCTTGCTGTTTATATAAATAATACCAAAATGTACGAAAACCAACATATTTTTGGTGGTACTTTTCCATTAGACCTTGATAAATAAAAAATATACATTTATATATATGAGGCATTTCACGTCAAATCGCACAGGCTGCGCGCGAGACCACTTTTCATGCTTTGATTACAGTATCAAATTAATGAGGAAGATAAATCGGAGTAAGCATTTCCGACGTATTTTAACCTCAGCTTTTCAATTAAATTATTAAAATTACAAAAAAAAGTCAACATAACCTCAAAAAAATATAAAACATATTATATCTTCAAAAGGGTGTCTTGAATCTTTTTTTTTTATTATCTAAAACGAAAGAGGAGGTTTTTTACGTTGGTATAGTGATTTTCAGAGTGTCCACTATAACATTTTTCGAGAAATCTAATGTCAAAGTCTATGCTCTCGTGCCGCCGCGACGGACGGCCTGGCGGCGGACGTAGCGCCACATTCGTACTATATCTTACGTTTGAAAACAACGCAATATTCCTAATAAATTTTTTATAATAAAATAAAGTATTGACATGTTTACATAATAATAAACAATTTGTATTTATTTAAACTTAAATTTAAACTTTAATACTGTACACTATGCAATATATTATTGTATCGCATAAAAACAATTAAATATTTTTCTTTACCTTTGCAGCTTTCTTGAAAGTAGATTTATTAATTTTTGGATTGGAAATTTTCGGAAATATTTGAAATATTGAACTTAAAGATGTATGACGCAGCTTAAATGTGTTTTCATCAAGAGGGATGAATGCGTGATATCGAAGAGTTCCTGGTATCATTTTAGCCTTATCAATCCTTTCTTTCAATTTCAAAGCACTATTATTGATATGTCTAAATAATTATTGTGAAAAATAATACTGTATTAACATAAACTAATAATTTAAGGCTAAAGAAGCAAACTTCTGAGTTCAGTGGGTTACAAATTGCTATATATAGTACGCATGCAGCGCCGCACCGCGCCCCACCGGCCAGGCCGTCCGTCGCGGCGGCACGAGAGCATAGACTTTGACGTTAGATTTCTCGAATAATGTAATAGTGGACACTCTGAAAATCACTATACCAACGTAAAAAAACCTCCTCTTTCGTTTTAAATAATAAAAAAAAATGTTCGAGACACCCTTTTGAAGATATAACATGTTTTATATTTTTTTGAGGTTATGTTGACTTTTTTTTGTAATTTTAATAATTTCATTGAAAAGCTAAGGTTAAAATACGTCGGAAATGCTTACTCCGATTTATCTTCCTCATTAATTTGATACTGTAATCAAAGCATGAAAAGTGGTCTCGCGCGCAGCCTGTGCGATTTGACGTGAAATGCCTCATATATATATATATTTTTTATACATTGCGTACACTAACTCGGTTGCCGAAAATATATCTATTTTGGCATTTTTGGTATTTGTTATACATACAGCTTGGTTACGTGGGGGCTAAGAATAATTCTAAATATTCAATATTTTTTTATTCTTAACATTGCTAAATTAAGTTCTATCGCTGAAAATGTGAATTATTACATTTTCTGGACTCTAAATGTACATAACTGATAGAGGTTATGATTATGCACAGACACACTTTTGTTATAGTAGAATAAGTTTACTAGAAATATACATTTTTTCTCATTTTTATCACTGACGAATGGATAAGTATCGCCGAAAATATGTGAATTTTTGCACATTTTGATATTTCCAATATTTACAGCTGGGTGAGATTTGGTTTACGGGGGTCTAAAATTTTTCAGATAGTGTAGTTATATGTACACTTAATAATGTTTGTCATTTCTTATGAGAAGTACCGGCATTTGTTAGGCTGTCGTATGATCAGTTGCAAGATCCCACCCCCCTTTTATGTAGTAATTATTTTAAAAAATTTTTAAAACCACAACTGCAAAATTTAACATTTGTGTAAATATTTTTATTACTACGCTCGCAAACGAAAAGTAGTCAGTATGAAGCATGTTTTTTTTTTTTTTTTTTTTTTTTTTTTTATTGATTAATATTTTTTTTCATAGATTCTTGATATGCAGTACCAATAATTGTTATGCGAAAGGAGAACAAAATTTGATTGATGATTTGTGGGTTGCCACCGCTCGTGATGGCTCCAAACATGCTAAGCATTGCTTGAGTTCAAAATTTAAGATACTAAAAGCAGAATTTGAGACGGCACTCAAAGATGCCTTGTACAGCAATTATTATGATCTTCGAAAACTATATGACTCTACAGTACTTTTGTGAGTAAATAATGCAGTTTAAAAATATAAAACCTGTTCTTTTCTTCTTTGTATAATTCTTTTTTGTATAAGTTTTTCTAATACAATTAAGTTGCTTGTAAGTACAAACAAACTCTTGCAAGTTTGTATTTATGTGATGGTTATTTGATTGTAAAATATAAACGACGCTTAAGCACAACAGAATTGTGTGATTTTCAAACATAAATATCTTTATTTTTAAGGGACTTCATCGTTTAGTGATATGTCAAACAAGGGCCCTTAAAAGCTCTTTATCTAATAAAAATAAATTTCTACTATAATAATTGTTTTCTATCGACCCATTTTAAATGAAAACGGTTTAAATTTTTCAAAAAGAATATGTGAATTATTCATTTAAGAATCAGTAATAAAGACATTATCTACGGATCCGCAGACATAAAAATATATACCATGCAATATATATGCAATTTCTTTGTTGCTATTGAATGTACATTAATTAAATTAGAAAACAATTACAAAATTAAAAACGTAAATTTTTTGATACCTCAATATATTAGTAAATAATGACGAAGCCACCTTAACGCATTCTTGCAACTATGCACAGCTTAAAGGTTTTTCTTATATATTGTAATTTAGACGTAAATCACATTAGAGTTTTTTACAAAAGTTCTATTTCAAAGTATAAGTTTCAGAGCCCTGCAAAATTTAAAATAATGAATGATAAATAGAAATGTATGCTGTTAGATGGTATTTAATTATGGTTTCTTTAAATTTTCGAAAATTGTCACTTAATAATTGTTCTATGTAACTTTTTCTAGACGTTTTTAAATAATCAATCGTTTCCCGATCATGGGATATAGATTAACTTACGTTCTCGTATCGTTTCTTTGGTGATTATTTAGGTATCCAGGAGTAGAAACTAAAATCTCCTATCATGACATAAGACCAAAAATGGTTCAATGGAGAAAACATGTGTTCCCTCCTAATCCAGAAAGCATTAAAAAGTTTGCGGAACAATTACTAAATCCTGATAATTCAACACTTCTTCAGGGTTTACAAGCTGAACATAAGGCTTACAGTATTTTTGATGCAGATGGTGAAGAGCATATAATTTTCTATGACAGTCGGTTAATAGAGACTGAGTTTTCGTCCGTAACAAAAATTATAGTGGATGGCACATTCCAAACACCGGACATTAAGAAAGCAAAGTTTCAACAGTTGTTTACTATTATGGGAGTTAAGGCTGGTCATGTAAGTGGTGTTTGGGATAAATATATACTAATCTGATTTTACGATAAAACCTAATAAAGTACATTACTACATAAATTCTTACACCAAGTAATGGCTTTCTTGTAGTTAAAAAGAAATCTATGACGTACATATTAGCAAAACATGTTTCATGTGATTTTCCTATAAGATTAATAATGAAAAAAAAATGTCACTAAAATCACAAATAATTTAAGTGAATCTCATCAATTAGGAAGGAACTTTATATTTCTATACACTGATTTTACAGTGCTGGCTTCCAACGTATATGCATCGCACACTAATATAAAGAACATTTCTTGACCCTTCACACGTGTTTCCTATGATATTTTCACTGTTGGTACGGAAAAATACAAATGCCTATAACGCATTTTTTCAATAGGTCATTGCAAAAAATCTGTTAGATCCCGAAAAAATAGAAATCGTTTTATCAGATCTTGAGACTGCCATCCGGAATGCTGCACATATTAATTTTCCAACAGCCCGCTGTGTTGGTTGTAATGTACACCTGGATAGAGTACGTATTTTTTACTGAAAAATAAGATTATATAATATAAGATTATGAATATAACGCTTTTATTTACTACAATTCTATTAGGTTAATATTTAATTTAGGAATAGGAATTCAAAATCTAAAAGTTGTGGCTTAACCATAACACATGGTTATTATAAATGAGTTGATAAATATTTATGAGAATTTGAAATGCGCTCTCACAGAGATCCTCAGTAGGGAGGGTGGTACTCAACTAAAAAGCCACCTTTACCATCTTTGAATTTGTTTTGTCATACATGTAATCGGTAATATACTTTCTAGGCAGTCTACAAAGAATTGCACAGCCTAAAGCTTCGTCCCTATTTACAAAAAAATGAAGACGCAGAAACTTTTGTGAAGAAACTTTTACTCCTAGCTTACATACCACCTGAGTATGTCATGAAAGAATGTGCAGAGCTCATTAATCAATTAAACATAAAACATAAAATAAAATTAAAAACTTTTATTAAATATTTCAACGACTTTTGGATAAAAAATGTTGGCCCACAAGGATTTTCCGTGTTTGGTATATTACTGCGAACTATAAATGCTATCGAGGCATTTCACAGTGAAATATTGCGCGAATTAAAAGTCCATTCCAAACCTTGGGCGTTTCAACGTGAGTCACATACGTAATTTATATTCTGTTGAATCGTCACAATTTTGTATGTGCCCTGTATTTTCATCCAACATTATTTTACGTTTAACCACTTTTTTTACTATTTTTCTTGTGACACTGCTATGATACATTATTCTCTTATCTAGGTGGACTTGTTAACATAACAGATGGTGTATATAAGAATATACAATTGTTAAGAAATGGTAGTAGAATAAGCAGAAATCCAAGATACTCAACAACACAGAAGCAGCAAACAGTAATAAAAGGTATGAGTTCGTTAACGATCTAGATTGTTGTATGAACAAAAAATTATTTTGAATCAACAGAAAAACCAGTAAATGTTATTTATAACACTGATTTCTATCTTAACTGTAGTGTGGGCTCAATATGGCCGAAAAGAAATAACAGTCTCCGATATTCTAGAACTATTATTATCATTTAAAGGTAAAATAAATGCCAGAATCCAAAAAGAAGATGAAGAGTGCTATTGCACTAACTGTTCAGATGTCAACGAGGTAGCAGCGAAAGATGGGTCGGAATGCAATCGAAGATCTAACCAGCATCCTTCATTGCCGAACAATATAAACTTTAATTACCTTGAAGGTTTGTATAATTTTTAATTCGTTAAACAACTGATTGCAGGTCATCGTTCGTACGAAACAAGTTTTATAATATTTGAAGCAATCAAATACTTTGAAAAACAATCGATCCCTGAGAATTAACAGCACAGGCAAAACGGTGAGACTTCAACGGTCACTCCATCCAAGTACTAACCACGCCAAATGCTGCTTAACCTCGGAGACCGACAAAACTGCAAATTTACCGCTCGGCCGCCGCGTTCAACCCTACATAGATGAACTGATTTACATGTCAGACATTGATATCTACAATTGTATTGATTTGCTTTTTTGTCAAATTACTCAATGCATAATTTAGATTCTTCACAATATCTTACTAAATACTGACCCTTTCTGTTTAATAAATCTTAATACCTTCAGAGTTCGATGAAGTTTCAATTATAGACAAATAATGATATTAATCATTAGGAATTGATAATTTTTACATTTTGTAAGTAATGCAAAATTTGAATTTACGACCATCCATTTTGAAACTGTTTCTGCAGCTACTTATTATAAACATTATTTTGAAAAATCACAATCTCAACTACAAAGAAAACGCTGAATAAACATTCCATCACAGAGACATAAACGTTTTGCAAAAATTGAATTTTTTTTGTAGATCCAGAATTCGATGAGAGTTTAAAAATGCTCTTATTAAATATGAATGATATCAGTCCTCAAGAAAAACCAGAATATATTACAGCGGAAGAAATAGATGTACTTGTGGATGATATTCCCTCGTCAGTTAATGGTTGTAATGATGAATCCAATGGTGAACTCCAACCGATTCATAACAGTTCAGAACCACATACGCCTAATGAAAATCAACCCTTCAATGAGAATATGGAACCATTCACGCAGAATGTCATTGAACCGAATCTGTGTAAGTAAGGTTTTACAGGTACCAAGTATGTTAGTATGCATACATATACAGTAGTATACCAGAAATACTAAACAAATTTTCAGTATGCGATCAAATTCTACCAGAAAAAATATTGTGATAGTGTAACAATCATTGAAGTACGAGTACTTTATTTTATATATGTATATGTTGTAGTGGGGCTTCGGTTACTTGCGAGCTCTGTCAAATCCCCTACTAGCTAATGATTATCCCTCTGGCAGATTCTTGTATAAATACGTTTACGAAAATTTTGTTTTTTAATCTGTCTATCGCTACAAAAGAGTTTCGATCGTTTACAGTCAATATTAACATTTGGAATTATTTTATCTAAAAATGATAAGGAGTTCCTTAAAAACTTAACGCGCTAAAGAAGGATCTCCTGGGAGGTCTGACGGGTAATTGAAAGGAAATCCTATCTAATAATAAAATCCCAGTGGGTATGTAGTATTGAAGTGTGTGTGTGTGTGTGTAGGTGGGTGGGTGGATGGGTGTATAAATATGTATATTGCTACTAACAAACTTGTACCTGTACTTTTAAGTGTAATGAAGTGACGCAATATAATAACTTATTTCTGTAAATAAACAATCGCAGTGAGAAGTAACAATGATGTTAATGAGAAAGGTTATCACGGTGAACAAACTGGTCTCACTGAACTTGACAAAACGTTGAAGCAATTACTGCCTGCAGAATTAAGTTTACCGATTGATGACAATGATTATGAAGAAAGTCATTGTATCGAGAGTAAAGTTTGTAATGACATCAATTCAAACACTAATGCTCATAATGCGAGCTATCATTCGGATAATGACATATTTAATACAAGTGATACTGAAAATCTGAGTGGTTATTGCAATCTTTGAGAATAAAGTTACCTTATAATATAAATTATTTTAATTGTACTTTAAAAATCATGTTTATATAACGTTATACATACGCAATATTTTCCGATATTTTCAGGTGATGATCGCGATACCAATATGAATGATAAAAGTGATGATTTTCCTTTGCGTCAACCAACAATGTCAAGTGCAGAAAACAAACAACGTATCCACAAAGAGTACAATAGAATTAATCGTCAAAGTAACCAGAAACATAACTTCATTAATCATGATCATGATCAGTCTTCATTAACTAAAAAGAACTTAAACTTTCAACGATTGAGCTGCAATACTGACCGTAAGTAGTGAACTGTAACTGAGTGCTACTTTTATAATAATTGATACAATGCATCACATAAGTAAGTCTTTGAAACTAAGCAAAATCCTTATGACAGTAAACCTAGAGAAATTTTTTTTTTTCATCCTAAATTTATTACGTACAATTAGCTTTCTAACATTTCCAATAATCCATTTTTTGTAACTTTATTTAATATTATTTTATAAATATTTGTCATCTATCAGCCTACGTCGCCTACACAGTAAACTTAACTGATAAAAAAAAAAAAAAAAAAAAAATCAGTTGAAACATAGTTTTTCACAACGATTGACATTTGTAGGTATTGTTGAACTGTTTGTAAAACTATATGTTGACAAAAAAAAATTTTTAAAATGTATAATTTATCCAAGGTTATTAAAAGTGTTTCACTTAAATTGTACCACTATCTTCTACAGAAAAAAATTTATTTTACGTTCCCAGAGCTTGTTTTAACCTTTACTTATACAAACAGTGAGAAATAATATTGAAATACGCACTTACTGGATATATACCGCGACCCCTCAGTGTGTTCTCGCTTATATTATCTCGTTGAGGCCAATCACATAGTGACATGCAGCATCCCTTTAATGCTCCTTTCAGCTTGAAAGCGTTTGTAGCACATACCAGTGTCTTCTTCCCTCTCATCGCTTTTGTGAGTCGCTTCCAAGTACTTCATTTTTGTCCACAACGTTTCTAGCTCTGTTTTCCAACTTTCTTTTTAACTCTCTCATCCTCTTTTTTTCTTTTCACTACAATAAGATACAATTTTCAAGAAAAATTTTATATGATTGATCGCCTATTTTTTTATATAATGGTTAGACGTACCTACAGACATCATAATTGTTGAGTTGCATCTCACAACACAATGTAATAATATATCACCATAATATTATTACTTTGTATTCAACTTATATATTAACTTTTGTAAAATGTCATGCAGTTTATGAAACTTTGGCATAAATCAACTTACGTCATCATATATTGTGAGTGTCTTTAGTTTTTTGCTGACCTCTCAGGCTTTTTCACATATATATTTTTTTACTTTTTCATTATCAGTATTTCGATTTTTTTTATATCACTTTGTAATAACGTATCAGCTGTGTTACCTCTTCTTGTTTTTGCCAGCATCTTTACCAGACTTATAACTTTTTAGAGTCAAAGCTTTTCTAAGCTTTATTTCTTACGTTTTATCTCGTACCTCTCAGTTTACACCCACACTGTAGCACATTTCATACAGCTCCACACAAAATGTGGAACGGTTAGTCCAATTTCTGAAACTATGTGAACTAAAACGTATGTTTGAAATATACACAAAAATACATAGCACGGTAGTAGATCTAATTATTTTTATGCAGTTACACAGGACTACTAATAATTTTTTTTAGCTCATATTAATATACGGCTACACAAAAAGTAAGTAGTGATAATGCAGACATGTGCATTTCCAAGCAACTTTGTCAAGAATCCAGAAAATTTGAATTTCTACGTGTCCAGACAATACAACCGAGTGACTTATAATCCAAACTTTGATCGTCATTTCACCAATTTACAGTCCTGTGAGTAAAACCTAATAAACGTGGTGTCTATAATTTTCTTATATTTTTGAGTTAGAATTAACTTGGCATCTTTCGATTGTCAATATTAAAATTAATACCGTTTAACCGTAATTAAGTAACATTCTTATGTTTTTGCTATAAAAATATAGTAAATGTACTGTAAAAAAGTACTGATCTATTGAGTATACTTATTGAAAAAAAAAAATTTAATCAGGACACAGAAGTACCTAAAAAACTTGAGTTTGCACATATTAAACAATTTACTAGTTTCATAAACTTTGTGATAAGCTCAATTAGAAGATATAAGTAATACTCGAATAAATTTTGCAGATGAATTGATGGTAGTAAATAGTGTGATTTAAGTGCTATCTGATTTAAACATTCTAAAATATGTTATATTTTAGCTGGCAATGTAGAGGATGCAATACATGAAAAATCGGGAATCAACGAACTTGAATCAATTGAAGATAATTTTTTGGTAACATCACATAGTAACAGTATCAATTTTAGCCTTAACTTGGATAGTAGCTTTCCGCAATGGGACAATATTCTACAAGAAAATAATTCATTTTGCTATAATCGATTCGACAGTTATGAAGACCGTAAGTACTCACTGCGATCGTTGCAACATACTTTAAAGTACAACAAAGAAATAGTGAAATGTGAGTACATTTTACTACTCTTAGTGTTATTTCCAAGGATGTTTTGTATATAATGTTAAACGGTATTAACAAATATTATTTTGTTCCACTTGCAATACGTACATTAAAAATCGATGCCAATAAATTGGCACGAGGCTTCTTCAATCCAATTTTTGATTTGTTTATTTATTTTTTCATTTTTTTTCATTTGACATTGTTGTAATGTTTCTCCAATTATTATAACATGACATCCCAATGTATGCTTGAGAATACTTATTGAAAATGTAAAACGCATGCGCGGGTAGTGATGAAAATTTTTCAATTATTATCAAACTCGTAAAGTACTTTTTCTGTAGTACAATAATGTAGTACTATTAAATATTAACATATAATTCTAACAAATATTATAAATGTATATGTAAGTGTTATGTATAATGTGTGTTTAACTCCCTTCACTTTTTTATGATTAAAATTAGTTTTCTAATTTTCAGAAAGTAACTCATTACGCTTGTATAAACAACCGTTTTTTAAAATTATATATTCTGTCAACGATAAGGTCAAAATGTTTAAATAACAATTTTTTTTTTTTGTTAAATTTTCCCTCTATGAAAGATCAAAAGTAAAAGTAACTTGTGAGTTTCAGTAAAATTTTTCATTTTTGCCAAGTTAAAGAAAACCATGCATCTACATTCTCATTCCTTTTAAGTTATGTGCTTGATACTTGACTACAATTACAACGGTGTGAAAGCTTACGAGGTTGTACCAATCTATTGTACTTTACATAAATAGTTATAACTATTATTTCATATTGACTGAAATTGACACTGGTTTTTGTATATTTACTCATAAAACAAGTATTAGACAAAAATATGACAAAGAATTAAATTTTTTTGTAGTAAATTATTAATATTTATGAATAGATATTTTTAACCTACAGATTCAGAAAATTAAGTCCCAGATTCTGACGAGGAGGGTGTCAGTGAGGTAAAAATCTCAGAGAGCAATAAAAAATTTCTGCTACTGATACCTGAATCAGATCCATCAGATGATGACATGTCTCATCATAATTCCACTCATGGCTTGAAAAATGGTAGGTGTTTAAACGTTTGATTTTATAAGATAACATAAGTCATATCAAGAATATCCTTTTTACTGTAAGACAAAGATGTCTAGGAATACAATATGTCATCAGATATGAAGTATATTTGAATTCTGTTTTACACGTCTTGACAAGGAGTATATTATGCGTTAAGTACTGTGCCTATATTAGCGAAATAGCTAAGTAAAAGTGTATGAGAATATAAATACAAATATTAAGCATGTCGTTCATCAACAAGTATTTTTATGTTTTTATGTTGATTTCTCGATGTCTTACCTATTAATTGGTTAGCTGAATATTTTGTTCAAAAATTTTTCGTGACAGAATCAGTAACAGTTGAGAATAACTATAATTATAAGTAACATTGATCAAACCATGTGGTGTAACCACGTAGGGTTTCAAATTTTTATTTTACAGCGTATTTAAAAGCGCATATGTATACAGATAATACAAAAGTAAACCAACTTAAAAAATATTGTGACTTGAAATTTCGAATTCATTAATCAACAGTGAATAAAATAAAACAATTTATCTTACTCTTAAATAAGGATAGATATAAATATAGAATTAACATAATGTAAATTAAAAAATAGTAGTATATAATATGCCTAATAAAAATAAAACTTTTTGCAGATGAAGCTTTTATCAATGCTATAATCAAAAAAATAAAAAGAAAAAAAAAGAGAAAGCATTAGAAGAGACCAGGGAACGCTAAAAGACGTCGTTTATACCAAGAAAAATTAAGTTTAGAGTTCCAATCATCAAAATTTTAATATATTGGCGTCCACTGCAAGGTAAGAAAATTTTTCATGCGTTAGTGTATTTATTAGCACGAAAGTTTGATAGTTGTATTGTATATTTTAAAATAATAATGTTATAAGTAATTAAACACAATGATTACATAGTTCTAAATAAACTCTACTATGACACATCATTTTTTTAATTCATATGTAATTAGTAATTTAATAACTTAGTGAAAAAGTAATAGTAAATTTGTAATTTCTATCAAATGAACTATCGTGCTAATAGTATACGTGAAAATTTCTTACTTGTATAAAACAATACAAAGAATTACATTAGAAAAATTTCTGACTATTACTATTAATTTGTGATACACCGTTCGTATTCGTGCTACATGGAAAATGTACTTACAAGTTTAGAAACTCTTAAAGTAAATTTTTCGGTTTTGCTATTCACGATTTCCAAATAACTTATAGTTGTCGTTTCGTGTTCAATAAAACAAAATTATCAGGTTTTGCAAATATGCGTAACTTTTTCCAAATGAAAATATCAATTACCAAAAATTTTCTACGTTATTCTAACCCAAAATTTTGATTAATAAATATTTTAGAAAAGTTAGTTACTATTTAAACTAGTTGTGTTTGAGTGCAGTTAATACATAATAATTTCGACAGTACTACTATTCGCAACTTAAGGTAAACGTTTATTTACTCTTCGGCTTTGAAAAAGCTTGAAAAAAATTGTTGAATTATCAAAAAAAATCTGTAAACTTAACACTAGTAAAAATTCTAAAGAAATTTATGTTCATTATTTTCGTCGGAAATTTTATAGTTTGTATGAAAATTTTAATATAACTAATTCAAATTTTTTTGACGCTAAAAAAAATTTTTGATACACATTTTCTACCATGTAGTAACATTAGTTTTTTAAAACAAAATCCAATTTTAAGAAATAACAATTTTTTATTTACAATACTTCGAATATTGATAGTGTAGTTAATATCTTGAAATTACGTATTTTAGTTACAAAACAAATGTAACATTAAGTAGATAATGTCACAAAAATTTACAATTTTTATAAAACATCTAAAAACAGTTAATTTTTTTATTATATCAAAAAATTTAATTTGCCTGTCGCGTATGTAACTACCTTGAATACAATTTTTAAGTCAGCAAATAACATGAGATGTAGGCCTAAGCTCGCGCTAAATAGTTTGGAATCTACCCATGGTCCAATGTGGACCATATGGTGCGCCGATCGTCATGAGCTCAATGGAGATAAAGCAATAACAGAACATTACTGCAAATGTTAATAGAACAAA
The DNA here is from genome assembly GCF_000648655.2 of Copidosoma floridanum. The sequence continues at coordinate 524,105 of NW_019384260.1, read as the reverse complement.
GATTATTATAATAAGTTTGCACAGCTCCTCGGTAGCTCAAGTGGTAGAGCAACTGTCTAGTAAACAGGAGGTTGTGTGTTCGATCCACACCCGGGGAGGATTTTTTCTCGTTGTTAATTATTTCTCCAAAGGAAAATTTCTTGAAAAAGAATTTACGTGGATTTGTATTATCAAGTATTTTCTATATCTTATATATTGAGAAAGGGCATGTATGGATGGTAATAGAGAGTGCTTGTATGAAGAGTACNGTGAATGGGGTATCCCGAGTTTTCTTTTTCTCTCGCGATGCATGGACGAGGATTTTCAACGCCAGATGGTGGATGGAAGGAATCATTTTCCTGGATTTTTGTTGCACCCGCCAATCGAAATTTTTTCCAAATGAAAATCCATCGTGTAATATGTATATATCTTGGAAAAAATCGCGTGATCCCTGCACAATGTGTATACGATTCTCTCGAGGACCACGTAGTCATGTAGTTAGCACGTACGTACCGTTGCATAGCCTCTCATACATATATATATATATTCCCGCGGTCGTCGGTGGGTGACTCCTGCACTCGCGGAATACAGAATCCACTGAAAATTCCAGGTGGCAAGGGGGAGTGGCGCAACTCGGATGTTTGCGAGCTGACGCAACCCGAAACTCGGGGTTGTATGTGCATATATACGCTGTATATGGACACGGCCAGGCAGGGGCTACAAAGTGGAAAATGAAAGAGCCGAGTTTGCTTTATTTTTCACGCTGCTACAGCAACATCGCACTTTCTTGTGTTTGCGAGCCTTTTTTTCTTTCTTTTCCCTCCACACGGCTCTTTTCTCGTGACATATTTTCCACCCCCGTTTGTCCCTTCTTGTGCTACAGGGTGCTTTTTTTCTTTTTTTTTGTTGAATTATTACTCTACTTTTTTATTTAATCATTAAAAGCACTGCTACCTACTTTAACTATGTTGATTGACATATGGGCCGTACTTTCTCTATTTTCCTTTTTAGAAAACGTGTAAGCCTACTCTGTATTAACAATTGAACACACAAAAACCTAGTATTTTGACAAAAGCTTGGGCTGAAACAATAGTAAATACATCTTTATGTTTAGTATTAAAAAAAACTTCTGCATTTGTTAGTGTGCGCAATAGTAAGTACGAATTGTCATTCTATACAAACAGATTATGAATCCAATGAGTCATCACACAATCGATGATGTGCAATTACCAAAAATGGAAAAAAATACGTGAATGCCCCCTTCGTGATTTTAGTTTTGTGATAGTCCAGTACCTTAGAGAGCCTTGGGCTGTAACAAATAATGTGGCAGTCCAGCATCTTATAGAAGCTTGGGCTAAAGCAAATTATGTGGCAGTCCAGCATCTTATAGAAGCTTGGGCTGAAGCAAATTATGTAGCAGTCCAGCATCTTATAGAAGCTTGGGCTCAAGCGAAATTTGTGGCAGTCCAGCATTTTATAGAAGCTTGGGCTACAGCGAAATTTGTGGCAGTCCAGCATCTTATAGAAGCTTGGGCTGAAGCAAATTATGTGGCAGTCCAGCATCTTATAGAAGCTTAGGCTAAAGAAAAATTTGTGGTAGTCCAGCATCTTATAGAAGCCTGGGCTGAAGCAAAAGAGACTATGAATGTTTTGATCACTGTCCCATAAGGTATCTCATTTACAATCGTTTTCAATGAGTTGTCGGTACACTACATGTATTCAGAAGTTAAAGTCTCGCGTAGGATTTTTTATGAAAAGTTTATTAACTGTAACGTGGACGAGGGAATAACTAAAGATATACAGAAGTCCAATATTTAAGACGGAGGCTTGGGCAATCTATTTTTTTGCATGCCTTGGAAGTATGTGTACGTAAAATGAAATTGCAAAATGCAACAGCAAAAATTTGAGAGGTAAAATGGTGGAAAGACATGTTGCCCATGTGCTGTCTGTGTATAAAAAACACTTATAAGAATTAAAAATGAGCAATGTTTTGTGTGTTTAAGTTTTTGTTAATATTTTTGATTATTTTCGATAGACAGACAATTGAAAAAAAAATTCCTTTCGATAGGTGTCTCTTAACAACCTACATGAGGTAACATTTTTTTAAAAATAGTGCATGCCGTTTTCAAGATATTCAATGGAACGTTTGATTTTGAATCACAGTACCTACAGCTCCTGCATCAGAAACCTGATTGAGACATGTTTTTGAAACTCTACAGTTAAATATACATAAGTTTCACAACTTTTGTAAACAAATTTCTATATCGACGAAACCACTTTAATTGACTGAAAAGTCGTAGAGAAACATAATTAATATCTTCTGATTATATTTTAGTAAAAAAGAGTATTCTTTATATCGTATGAGTAGATAAACTTAAAAATATAGATAAATTCTTTTAATTAATATAACTGTACTCATTATGCGTAAGACTTTCATTGACATATTCGTCGAATACTTTTGTTTTATTGCTTGCAGGTTTTATTGACTAACTGTCAAATAATAAAATAAATTACTACAACTGTATGTATATAATAGTAGCCGTTATGTTTGTACTAATGCTTTTGAGTATGTGCCAGATTTGTATGACACGCACTATCATTAGAATTCGGCAGATGTACTACTTTGTAAAACAAATTTTAATATTGGTGTAAAGTTATATGAACGCGGACAAAACAGTGTTGTATTTGCGATTAAAGTAAACCGTCTGACAAAACTCTGAAAGTACTAATTTTGTCAAACTTTTGTAGTTCTTTAAAGTTGCACAGTGTACGAGAAATTTTAATTACTTCAGTTTTCATGGATTTGGTTATTGTAGTTACATTTCTAAAGAGTTATATTAATTGAACAAAATGTAGCAGGATTATGCAGTAAATTTTATTTATTTGTCAAACTTGTGTGATTTGGTATTAAAAAATTGTAGTAGGGGAAAAATGTGTTCAAATTTTTTTTAGTAGCTTGTTGTACAAAGAAATAAATTGTTATATAATATATTAGTATAATTACGTTGAAAAATATAGTTTGTAAGGTTTTATACTATTTTTATAATTTTAGTTTGTTTCAGATAACAAGTTTGTTGGATGTACCGTAACATCTGCAATGTCATCAGCAAGTAGTATAATAATTTATATTTGTCGCTTGTAAAAATTGTGTTTACTTCCAGTTATCGTTCGAAAAAAATCATTATTGAACATGTGTGAAATAAAAATGTACATAGCGAGAGATTATAAATTGTTAAATAAATTAGTTTTTTGTTGAGTTGCATTGTTTGGTTTTAAAATTATTATTCAACAAGTGGATGTATGGCTGACAACAATGTCTTCGTTAGAAAATTAAAAACTTGTCAAAATAACTGTTGATTATAGATGTGATGGTGCAGATTACCGTTGATATTCAGTACAAAGTAGAAGTTTCATTTTATCGGCAAGTTAAATGTTATTTCGATATTATTTACCAAGCTAGTAAATATTAAATTACAAAAGAATTTGATTCTTTGAAACATACTCCATGTATATAAAAATCAATTTACGTAGAATTTAGAAAAAATATTAAATAATTTAATGCTAAAGAGAAAAAGTAAGATTCTGAACTGATAATATGAAATTTGGTTTCATGCCTTTCTTTTCCAATGAACAATAAATTTCATTGACATCAAGCCTCATCATTTTCTTAGAACGTCAATAATATGCAACAGCTACAATTTTTAAAAAGGTATTTAAATACAATTATTAACACCTAACAAAGATACAGCATAAGACAATTTTGTCACCAAATTAGTTTTCTAACCATACTGTTCAACAGCTAAATTATTTATATAGTATACAGTATGAAACTCTTGTATAACATTACTGTTCTTTAATTTTCAGTAACAAATGTGTGATAAGATTAATTGAAATTCTCAGAATGGAAACGAAAAATCAGATACCTTCTCGTTGGTACTCGTCCAGATAGTTAGCTTATTACGACACTGATAGAATAACCCTAAATTTTAATTGCAACAGAAACAATAAGGATAACTGTTCTAATACTCTTCATTTTAACTGTAATAATACATAACATAAGTATTATGCTTCATAGGTTTCAATAATTTTTTTATTCTATGGATGATTAATAAAAATCGTAGTTAAAAAAAGTCTTACCTGCTTTTGGCTTCGTTAAAATCTATTTCAAGCATTTTTTCTTCCACAAGCCTAAAACAAACGTATTTTATAACTTGTGAGAATAAGTGCAACTTATTATGTTCCTCCTGGCATCTCTTGGTAATGACACGCGAAAACGGTATAACTCATTCGTAAAAAAAAACAGCCGCGCTTCCTTTTTAAGCCAGGCACTAATACTCACCAATCAATACTAAATCTAGCGTTGAGTATCAAAACATTTTTTCAAGCCGCACTTGTAAAAAATGGGAAAGGTTAATTTGAGTATCACGTTGAAAATGTACAGCGATTTCAGGTGGGCTTAACGGCATATTTTCTTTTAGAAATTTGGCTTGTAGGTACTCCCACCAAAAGATTTGTACAGCTAATCTAGATTATGCTTATAAAGTATATAGTTTAATTGTAGTAAGTGAAGTGAACTGATGCTGCTTGTAAAGTATGAATATGTATGCGAGCAACATTGAATGACAATAATCCAATTTGTTTTGAACCCTGTAATTTTCAAAGTTCTTGTGATAGTTGGTAATCTTCAGTATTACTATGGAAAGATTTACCAGGACTTTTGAGAAATTTTTTTTTCAACATGTTACCTTTTTTGAAATTCACTCGTTTGTTATTACAGATCTTATTTGAAATAACGTCTTTGATAAAGATATTTTTGTCTTGGAAAATTATCAAATTATTATATTTGCAATTGCAGGTTATGAGATTTTATGTGATATGTTGGTATCGTGGCTTTTATATGAATATTTATACTAAATGAATGATTCAGTACGTAATAACACCATCGACCGAACCATTATTGTGCCGAATTCGAATTTGCCGAATTATAAATAACCGAAACAAAAAATTCAGACGAACTTTTCACTTCGATTCGGCAAATTTTTTTTTCGGCAAACTAGAATTCTGCTATTTATTCATCCCACAGTTTCTTTATTCGTTTCCATACACTTTATGCTCATTAAAAATCTGCAATATTTTTATTGGCTTTTTAACTGTCGGAAAGGGTTCGTTTCGGTACATCACTACATCTGCAAAAATCAATTCGGCAAAATAACACCCACCCGATGTATTTTTTTTTCTCTCCTCTCTGTCTTTTTAAATGGTTTATGAAGTAGTTAGCAAAGAGGTGGAGTGTGAGTATCGTAATGAGAGGTATCCATTTTTTTTGTTGCTGTAAGTTTTAGGGTGAAAGCCACACGGAAAAAATTACATGAATACTTACATGAACATAAATAATAAATAGGCAATAATATTAGTACAAAAGGAACGCAAATTAAAAAATACGTTTGCTATCGTACACTTTTTATGTAAGGAGAGTGCCACACTTGCAGTACAACGCTGATCGAATAAAGGGGGAATATGAGAGAAAGGATAAGAGACATACAGTAATACACCTAAAAAAATAAATATCGATGATGTATAAATTACTGTTAGGACAAGTATTTACCACAGAGATTAAAGTGCGGGCCCGTAGTGCGTAATGTATAGCTAACAGCTTTATGTATTGCAGGGCACAATTGGAGGCACCAGAACAGATACAGTGGTTGATCACACAAATATAAAATAGTTCAGGATTAATCGTGGCAAAGATTTTTCCATTGGCTACAACCAGCATGAGTTGGAAAATCGTACAAGACTTATCATTCTACCTCTCGCTGGGACCCAAATCATAATTGATATGCAGACAATTGTGGAAAAAAAGTGAGCAACTAGCGCCTCAGGCTGCTCAGAGATCCAGACTATAAATAATAGGAGATTAAATAACGCAAGCAATGGAGTCCTACAAGCGATTAACAAACCTGTAACAGGGAGTAGATAACCGCCGTAAAAGAGCATTGATGCCCTGGGGGGGAACTATTCTAAAATTTCTATTTGGAACGTTGGACAGTAACGATCATGAAGCATTAACAGATGCGCTCGACTTGAATAAAAACAGTACACGTAATATAGAAAAACTCTTGGCCACACAGATAGAATTAATGTCTAACAGAGTAAACGATGTAGAGAACAGGGTGCAGAATATAGAAGCAGATGTAAAGAAAATGGAAAACATAATCGACTTACAGAAAATAGATAGTTCAACAATTGCAGCTATAAATACACTGGATGGAAGCGTGAAGCAGTACATGGCAGGCTGTAACTCCATAATAAATGCAGTCCTCTTTGCGGCAAAAAGACTAGTACATCCCAGGCTCATATCACTTGCGATTTTTGATAACTCCAGAATACAGGCAAAACTAGCCAGACCTCAGCTAATTTTTCTCAGAGCAGGATCTCAGATAAGTCCGCTTGAAATAATAGACATATCTAGGTTAACAATTTTGATGCAAAACAATTAGTTAATATACCACATTAGCATCCCGCTGTTATATAAAGACTACGCCAATTTATACAGAATTTTGCCCCTACCGATAAAGCAGGAAGGCCTAGTCAGTTCAAATACTTTTGCCTATATATGGCTGGAGTACGAATACATGGCCATAAATAAAAAAATCAACACATACATGGCAATAACGGCTCTTGAAGTCTTCAGCTGTAAGAAATTGCGCGAGCTATTTATCTGCGATCATACGGAACCGATAAGAAAGATAAGGCAACATCATTCGGGCAAAGCACGGCTTATAGTGCAACACATCATAAGCGATTGGAAAGAGTGTTCGGTTAAAATCGTCAAACTACAAAATAGACGACCAAATGATTAGAAGAGCGAAAGTATTAATGTAAAGGGAACAGTAGCTCTCTACAATCGAACAGAAGGATGAGTGTAAAATACTAAATTGCAAAAGCAACACAGACAACAGAATACAGCACAGCACACACACGCACAATCGTAAGCAAGTCTACAGGCTCAACTCTGGATAAATTGAAAGGTCAGCGTCGTGGAGGGCGATGACATCGTGGCCTCGGACGTGTAACGTACGATATGAAAGGCATATCATGCTGACTCTCCCTAGTAACAGCAAGGCTAGCTTATCAAGAAGGCATCGACAGGTAGGAAACAAGCTAATAAAAGGGCTTAGCGAGCCTCAAATCACGGCAGTCAAGAAAAAAAAAATTTCTTCTCATACATACCACAAATTTTGAAGTAGAAAAAAAGGACAAATTGGATTTTTTTGTTATTATTACAAATACCACAAATTTTGTGGTATATATTAAAAAAATTTTTTTTAATTAGATTTGGATACATTAACCCAAACAACAGAACCTGATGTTTCAAGTCTATCAACAATGTGATAGCAGTCAATTTTAACTAATATATCTTTTGTTGCTCATTTTTTATCTTTACAGCAGTTTTTTAAATTAAATTCATCTAACCTTTACAGAAATTATTTTAAACACCAATGTTAACAATATCAGTTTGTAAATTCTATATAGTTAAGAATAATTAGAAAAAAAATCATTTGTCAGTATGATACAAATTTTGTAGTACTTATATGTATGTATATGAAAAAAGGGCAAATTAGTTCTTCGTTATACTTATAGATTTTTTTTATTTTATTTTTTTATATTGTAGTGCTTTACGTCTGGCTTCTATAAAGGGCACTACACAGGGCACTTAGCACTTGGGAGAAGTAAGGGAAGAGGGATAAGGAGGCCTCACATTACTGGGAGGGGGGTAGGGGGAAATTAGGCAATTTTTCTGCGAGGAGGTTGCCTAAACCCTCCTCGAGGAGCATTGCGTGGTGAAAAAGCATTTGTGAAAATACACAGAGGTACTTGCCCGAAAAAGTCGTACTGACTGGGAATCGAACCACGGTCTTCCGCATCCTAATCCACGACCCAACCGACTGAGCCACCACGCGTTTCGTTATATTTACAGATAGCACAAATTTTGTGGTGTATTAACAAAGAACAAAAAAGAAAAAAAAAAANCATCTCTAAATAAAAAAAATTTTAGTTGAAATGAACAAATTTTTTTTGGAATTGATGCACTTGTGGACGAATAATAAGCTGTAAAAAAGTTCTAAAAATATAATAATGCTTAAAACTATAGTGCATTCCTCACGATTTACAAAAGTTGTTAGATCTTGGAAGAATCGGAAAGTTGAACCCTCTTTTGACAGAAGTCTTCAGCAAACATGACTGTCTAGATACCTCACTGTGATCTTCGCTGGCCTGTTATAGTAGCACCAGACTATTCGAGAGTGAGCCCACAACTTGGCTCAGTCCACAGGTACTGCAGAGCTTAAGTATCTGGACCCAGGGCATCTTGACTCTTTTTCTTGGAATTTCTGCATACGAAGAGCGTGCTGAAAGTATCTGAATGTCTCGACTATAGGTGGTTTCTCTAATGATCAATCCTTTGACATTAGTTATGCTGGCCTGAAGAGTACTTTTTTCGTGGGTGTGCCATTGAGCCGAGCAACTAAAAAGAAGGCTGATGATGTTTCCAGTAGACGTGGCGGCCTGCACTCTCAGAGGAGTATTTTCTGGCCTGCTGTTTTAGCAACAGAAGTTCTGGCAGGATAAGAATGATCAGAAAAACAGCAACGGTTTTCTGGAGTACAAGAGCTGATTGTGCTCTTGCCCATTGTTTTCTGATGTTACGCCAAAGACATTGGTGCCTTGAACACCTTTTTTTCGTGGCCCCCTGCGTAAAAAAAATCAAATTTAAAAAAATTAAGAAAAAGTTTTTATGTTCTTGTTCCGAAAAAGTTTTCTTTGAGTAGTTCATTTTAACTAATTTAATTTTTATTGCTCATTTTTTATCTTTACAGCCTTGTTTTTAGTACAATTTTTTTCACTCACACAGAAATCATTTTTAACAACACCGTAAACAGTATTAGTTTGTAGAGCCTATATACTTAAATATAATTAAAACAAAAAAAATTTGAAAAATTAGATTTAAAAGAAACTTTTTTTTTTAACTAGTGAATTATAATAAAATTTTTGATTTATATTTAAAATAACCTGTGCATGTTATAAAGCTAAGTGACGACTTATGCAAATTAATGTAGTATTGGTAAGACTAAAACGTCTTATGTACATCATAATTATGATTAAAGTACATGCAACAACGATCGTTATTACTAGTATTTCAGCTTTGGAGTAATGAGCTCAAGGAATTATTACAATATATTGCTGAAGTTTACTTCAGCCATCTGATTTAGCCAACGTAATACATGGAGTCCCGTACAAAAAGGATTTAAATGAATAGACGAATTCTTCGAGAATATGATTTTTCATGAAAATCTACTATATATTTTCTCTTTAGATAACAAGATTATTATAAAAACTGACACAGCTTATCTCTGCATAGCAACACATAGCATGTAACAACTTTTATGTTGGCAGAAAAAATACAAACAATGTTAGTAAATAAACGAATAGACAAAATCCTCAACATTTTCGTAAAATATCCTCTGTAACTTTAATTCTCATTATAGTATGACTGTCAACCTGAAGCAGCTGATTTCTGTTTACCAAGTAACAGTATTTTATATGTTGAATGGCAGTAGGATATTTTAAATTAATCTTATTAAACATGTAAATAGACAAAATCATCGGAAAAATCTTTTTAATGGAAAAAATATTTTTGTCATACCTCAGCATAGCTACAATTAAAATAATAAGATGACTGTAAAAACTGAAGCAGTTCCCCTTTGAGGACCTACCAACATAAAATAATTGTAATGTTGATAGGAAAGTTTATACTATTGTTATTAAATCTTTCAGTAGACGAGATCTTTGAAAAATGTCGTGAAATATCCTGTTTAACCTTAATTCAAATAATTAGACTATAATAACTGACACAATTAAACTTTGTGTACCTACCACAAGTATCTCATGAGTTAAATGTTGACAGAAAATCTAAAAATAAAGTTGTTAACTAAATAAACAGACAAACTTTTTGGAAAAATCAACATTTTTGTCATATCTCCTCTGTAACTTCAATTAAAATAATAAATTGACTGTAAAAACCGACGCAGCTGATCTCTGTGTATCTAGCAACAGTGTGTTTTAAGTTTAATGTTAGCAGAAACGTTAAAAAAATTGTAGCAAACAAATAATAGACAAAATCTTCGAAAAAAATGAAATTTTATGGAACACTCTCTGTAACTTGAATTTTAATAACAGGGTCATCGTAAAGGTTAAGGAGGTTCGGTAGTGATAATTTTTTATGATGAAAATTTTTGAAATTTCGATATGTCGTTTGGGATAATAGTATCAAATTACAGCTAAATTTTTGAAGGGTTTAACCACACCGTTTTCAAGATATATTGACCTGAAAAAACAATATTTTAACATGTAGGCTTATGGAGAAATCACTTAAATTTCACATAAAAAAAAAACGGCTAAATGAACTTGCTTTTTTTTTTTTTTTAATGAAAGAATATTGTCAAAATAATATTTTGTCAAAGTTTGAGAGAGCCCTACCACAAATTTCTATTAAAAAACAGCAAAAATGTGCTCGCAGCAGACGACTTGGCAACGCTGCTTTTGGAGCGCGCTTTGAAATGTAATGAATAGTAAAAACTCCTTTTGTAATTGAAAATTTAATTATAAAAAATTCAACTGAAGAAATAAGTAAGTACACTGTCATCAGTAGACGACGACAACAGCAGTTGACGACAACAACAGTAGACGACGTGCCAGCAGCCGAAAAAATTCAAAACGTTGCCAGACGCTCTCCCTCCCCTTGCCTCTCTGAGATTTCCCCCCGCTAACACTACCGAACCTCCTTAACACAGCTTTTTTTTGTAAGTCTAGCTATAGTAGTATCTAAGTTTGATGTCGACAGAAAAATAAAAAGTAATGTTATTAACTAAATAAATAGGAAAAATCGTCGGAAAAATTAATACTTTCGAAAAAATTTACTACAATCTTCAACAGATAACGGGATTATTGTAAGAACTGAGACATCTAACACTTATATGTATCGACCAATATCATGTCAAACCCTTTGTAACTTCAATTCGGATGATAGCATCACTGTAAAAACTTAAGCAGCTTATCTCTGTGTATCCACTTATATTATGTTACTACTATGATGTCGTCAGAAACTTAACAATAATACTTTTAATTAAACCAATACGTGAAATCTCGGAGAAAATCAACATTTAAAAAATAGTGTCTGTAACTTCTATTCTTACTATAGGATATATAGAATTACTGACAACAGCTGATCTCTATATACTTGGCAACATTATTTTACAATTTGATGTCAGACGGAAAGTAAAAAATAATATTGAATTAATGAATAGACAGAATTTTAGGAAAATCAAGATTTTTGTAAAACTTCCTCTATAATTTTAATTCAAACGATAAAACGACTGTTAAGAAGTTTTGTCCATTTATTAATTTCATTAAGTTATTATTAGGTCCTCAAGTTCTCTGCAGACATAATAGTTGCAATATATTGTTAGTTGGTACACAGATAAGCTGCATTGGTTTTTACCATAATCGCTAATAGTATCATTTCAATTGCAATTATAGAGGATACTTTTTACGAAAATCGTAATTATTCCGAAGAATTTATTAATTTACTTACTGACTAACGTTTCTTTAAACTTTTCTGCTGACACAAATCTCATATAAGTACTGTTGCCAGAATCATAGAGATCAGTTTTGTCAGTTTTTACAGTCATCATATTATTTGAATTGAACTGGTAGAGAATGTTTCACAAAAGTATTGATTTTTTTAAAGATTTCGTCTATTTATTTATGAAATAAAATTATTTTGAAGTTTTTTGCTGACATTTAACTTATAAAATACTGTTTTTACGTACTTAGGGATGAGCTGTGTTGGTTCTTACAGGTATCTTATCATTTGAATTAATGTTATAGATTATATTTCACGAAAATCTTGATTATTCTAAAGATTTTGAATATTTATTTATTTAATAATATTTTTTCTAACTTTCCTACCAGCTTCATAGTTGAAACATAGTATTAGTAGATACGCAGAGATAGCGTCTGCATCAGAGGTAAGTCTTACTATTATTGAAATTAAAGTTGTGAAGGATACCTTACGTAAGTTTTGATTTTTCGAAGATTTTGTCGATTTATTTATTAACTAAGAATATTTTTAACTTTTCTGTTGGTATTATAATTGTAAGATAACATTTTTAGGTATGCAGAAATAAGCTTTATCAGTTTTTACAGTAATCCTACAATCTGAACAGAAGTTATAGAAGATTTTTTTGAAAAATCTCAATTTTTTAGAGATTTTGTCAATTTATTTTATTACCAATATTTTTACCTGTTCTGCTGACCTATTACGTATAAGATACTATTTCTAGGTAAACAGAGATAAGCAGTGCTTTTTTTCGCTGGATAGCAATGAATAAAGTCTTCCCAGCAGGCATTATTTATTCTAAATGAATCCATTTTGAATTCAGAATATTTTAATGAATTCTACAGGTTGTCATGATATGAGCTAAATGAATTCCTAATGAATTCATAATTTCATTAGGTTATGTCACGTATCTTGAGTTCGCAAAGAATTCTTAAAGAATTCTTTTAAAGAAACTTTTTATTACTATTGTGGGGAGAGCTGCTGAAAGACCATTAAAAAGAATTCATTTAAAGTTCATTATGAATACATTGATCATTCTTTAGTACATGTAATGAATTCATTTACTGTCCCTAAGAAATTCATTTAAAACAATTTTGGTACATACTTTTTATCAATTTGCTATACAGTAACAACAGAAAAAATAATTTTTGCATCATTTTTATTTTCTAATATTTTTGTAACATGTAACAAATGTTAGAATCTCTATGTTTAGAATATAATTATATTATATGACTACAAATAATAGTGAAACTTTAAACAAATCATAAATTTATAAAATAGCACTAATCGTTTTACTTATCAAATATGTTGTAAACATAAATCACATCAATAAGTTACAGCATTGACGGATATTTAAACTACAAACTACTCATCAATAAACAAATAACCACTACTTTCTTATAATGTAGTACGGCAACCACAAATCATTAAGAATTCTTTATGAATTCACCAAGGAACTTGTTTTTGTATTCGCAAAGTGTTCCTGAAGTGTTCTTAGAGTATTCCTATAATATTCAACTTATGTCCCCTCTTTTGAATTCTTTACAAGTTCGCCAAGAGTTCTTTTTTTTAAATCTTAATCCATAAAGAGCTCTTAAAGTATTCATTTTGATCCCACGGTACTTAAAAATTAAACTTGAATGAAAAATTATTTCGTTAACAAGTCGGTTTTCTTCTGTACACACTTACTCCGGCTTCGGATATACATTAATATCCGAATAAAAGTCTGCAGACAAGTAGAATCGAACCCAGGTAGATAGAGCTTGCGTGTGACACAAACACGCTTCACCACTCAGCTATCGAGGATTCGGAAATTCCCTGACATTAAACGCTTACATTAACTATTTACAAAACTATGATTCTTTGTTATTTTAATTCCCTCTTATGATTAAAAAATTGTGTAAAAAATCTCTCTGCTCTTCTCGCTTATGGACAACGCTATCTTATAACTTTTTATTACACGCGCACTTATCTCTACATATTATAGCAACGTCGTACGATCTGGATTAGGTATTATTGTAAGAACATGATCTTATAATGCAAATTACAAAATAAAGTCTTCAGACGTGTAATAAAAATTATTTTTAACACAAATAAATACCAAATTGAGATTGCAAAATAAATCGTATAATCATAGCGAGTTTCCATATTTAGGACAAGCTTCGGAGCTTCACCATAAACATGATTACCTTTCGAGCTTAAGACTCTGAGTGCTTTCGTAGCACAGGTGGCTCGCACGCGTGTCTATCGTTTCGTTTTTGCATTCTCGGGTTCGAATCTCAGTGTGAAAGATGACTTTTTTTTTGTTTCAGTGGTCTTACTGGTTATTCTGTATTTCTTACTCGACAAACTCTATTATTATTAATACTTATGCAGAAATTTAAATTAAAATTAGATATTAAATACCTTAAATAATTTTATTTTCATTGTCCAATAAGCTCCCGATTGTATTTTTGTATCTTATTCATATTTCTTCATTTAACTTTTATTCGATTCATATAAATAAGTTTTTTGCTATTTCGAGAAAAAATAATAAATAGGATGTCGTATAAAATAGCGTGTGTGTGTGTCTCACGCGGTGTTGCCTACTTATCTACTGTTCAAATCACTACACCATATTTAAAAATTCTAAAAGTCAAGCTACTTGCTGTAAAGCTACTCGAGCGTCTTTTAGGCAAGAGACTGGGCGATAAGTAGGAAACACTGCTCAAGACACACACGCACGCCTTTGCCTTCAAAAAGCTAATAAATAATTGACCAACGAGTTGAGTTCTTTTTGTGACGCACCTCCTTACCAGCTTCTCAATCTCACGTAACACAGCATTGAAAAATTATTTATTTTGATGTAT
>NW_019384260.1:468355-508446 GCF_000648655.2 Copidosoma floridanum | reverse complement strand
ACTGAGATTCGAACCCGAGAATGCAAAAACGAAACGATAGACACGCGTGCGAGCCACCTGTGCTACGAAAGCACTGGGAGTTTTAAGGTCGGAAGTTAATCATGTTTATGGTGAAGCTCCGAAGCTTGTCCTAAATATGGAAACTCGCTATGATTATACGATTTATTTTGCAATCTCAATTTGGTATTTATTTGTGTTAAAAATAATTTTTATTACACGTCCGAAGACTTTATTTTATAATTTGCATTATAAGATTATGTTCTTACAATACTACATAATCCAGATCGTACGACGTTGCAGTAATATGTAGAGATAAATGCGCGTGTAATAAAAAGTTATAAGATAGCGTTGTCCATAAGCGAGAAGAGCAGAGATATTTTTCACACAATTTTTTAATCATAAGAAGGAATTAAAAAAACAAAGAATCATAGTTTTTGTAAATAGTTAATGTAGGCGTTTAATGTCAGGGAATTTCTGAATCCTCGATAGCTGAGTGGTGAAGCGTGTTTGTGTCACACGCAAGCTCTAGCTATCTGGGTTCAATTCCACTTTTCTGTAGACTTTTTTTTGGATATTAATGTATATCTGAAGCCGGAGTGAGTAAGTGTGTACAGAAGAAAACTGACTTGTTAATGAAATAATTTTTTATTCAAGTTTAATTTTTAAGTACTGTGGGATCTAAATAAATACTTTAAGAGCTCTTTATGGATTAAGATTTAAAAAAAAGAACTCTTGGCAAACTTGTAAGGAATTCAAAAGAGGGGACATAAGTTGAATATTATAGGAACACTCTAAGAACATTTCAGGAACACTTTGCGAATACAAAAACAAGTTCCTTGGTAAATTCACAAAGAATTCTTTACGATTTGTGGTTGCCGTCTGGATATAGAGTATACAAACTTCTGATAAACGGTTGTTTGTTCGCTTGTACTTAATTCAGTGTAAGATCTAGCAAATCATTGCATACAAAAGAAAAATTTTTCTAAATGATTATGTAACACATGTTAGTAACAACGCAATCTCTCAAATCAATTAACCCAGTATTAATTTGTAGGGTGTTTAGGTACGTCTCAAGAAAATACGATGGTCCAGGCTCTGACAATAATTACTACAAAAAAGTTGCATCGTATTTTACATACTGATATAAATTACTCTTAGCATCGACTGACTATTTAAAATAGACTAGCTCCGATCTTTTGTATTGAAACAAGCAGTGACTGACAAAAAGTAATGAATTTATTATCCAAATGTTAAATTTTGAAACTATTTTAATGTAATTCAATTACCATTTTTTAAGTACTTCTTGATCAAGTAAAAAATAATAATAAATATTATATTGTTTTTTATAATTATACTCAGTTAAATGTGAGGTTTCTTAAAAATCTGTATAATAATTTAAAGAACAGATTTGAAATATATGTAAAAAAAATTTTAAATATATGTGTAAAAAACGAGTTTCGTTTTAGAACGATACTTAAACTTTCAAGTAACTACAATAAAAACACTTTTAGAAAGCATTAAAAATATATGTGTAAAAAACGAGTTTCGTTTTAGAACGATACTTAAACTTTCAAGTAACTACAATAAAAACACTTTTAGAAAGCATTAAACATCAAAACAAAGTAATGTTCTTAACTTAAAATAACAGGTTCAGAACCAGCTCTTTGGCAGTAGTCTTCTAAGTTTTTTGTTTAAGCCTGTCAGAGGTATGTTAAAGCCAAGTCTTCACATGATGACTACATTTTTGTATACTCTTTTGATGATTTTAGGATTCCATCTGAAATTCAATGTTTTTATTAGTTATAAACTTAAAAAATTCAATTAGACTCTAACGAGAGTCTAGGTATACGGGGGTGCCGATGACGATGTCCTGGTGATCGGCACCGAGAGCTTTTAGTTATAAATATTTAAATAGACTCATAAACGAGCCCAGGAATACGAGGGTGCTGATGACGATGTCCTGGTGATCGGCACCGAGAGTTTTCAATTATACACATCTAAATAGACTCATAGACAAGTTTACCGACCGACCGACTACTTAAAAAAACGCACCCAATGTACATACATACATACATTAGCCCGTTCCCCGCAAAATTTAAACCCTTTTTATTAATTATTATAAAATACGAGTAATAATTATAACCATATCATAGTTGTAGATAAATGAAAGTTGTGTCGGGATTAACCTCGTAACAAAGTGACATCAATTTATTTTGACGTTCAGGTTATTATTTGTAAATAAATAAATAAATCATTTGAATTTCGCTGGAAACGAATTAAGATATCAAGCTAATACATATATGTGCAATAATTTCAGGCAGTCGATGAAGAAAATTTTTTACATGAAGACTAATGAATTCTTAAAGAACTCTTGTTGGGCCCATCTCACATGACATAAGTTGTTGAATTTATGAATTCTTAACGTGTACTTAACGACGTAAAATTATATGTAAAAAGAATTCATTAAGAATTCTTTTGAAGACATATGATCACATATTGAATACATCTTGACGTAAGGCCTAAAAGAATTCTTTAAGAATTAAAAAAAAAGAATTCAGTCACAATTCATATTGTGTTTCCGTGCCTGCTCGGGGTTTTTTTGCTGGAACGCAGCGAGTTAGCCTTTTTTTCGCTGGAGCGCATCGAGTAAGTTTTTTTTTCACTGGTGCGCAGCAAGTAAGGCTTTTTTTCACTGGAGCGCAGCGAGTAAGGCTTTACTTTGCTTAAGCTCAGCACGTAAGGCTTTTTTTCGTTGATGGGTTAAAAATCGTGTTAGTATTCGCATTAGGGCTTGAGGAAAGTTTTTTTTCGCTTGAGTCTGAGCAAGGCTTACCTTCGCCGGAGGCATTGACGTGTCCTTAATTGCAAGAGTATTAAAACAAGAAAAAAAGGACCATTGACTTGGGTTCCGTTGTTAAAGGCAGCAGCCTACATGGAAAAAAAATCCAAGCAATTATAGCATGAGAACCTATACTGCGTTAATGTGACTCTCAAGTCATTAATAAAACGCTTCGATTTCACGTATATACTGTATCAGTTGTGACGATACGAATATTGTACTGTCTGATAGCTGACAAACTATGACTTACATGGGTGTAGCGCTTGGAGCTCACGCGCAAAGTGTATGGTGTGCACTTATGCTGATTTAGAGAGAGGGCCATACGTATAATCTGTACATGCCATCATGTGTCGTACTATACGCGCAGCAGTGCAATATTTATAAATATTTATTGTTACGAAAGGGTTCCTGACAAAGGACGGTAGAGACAATTATAAGTTAAATCGCGTTTATTTGTATAGATTCCGAGGGAGCTTTCCAACTGCCTGGAAGCTCTGTCAAATCCCAACTGCCATCCACTGTTGCGGCACGGCCGCAGTTCTCAGGCCCTGGCTCCTCCTTTGAATTTCTAAGGGATTCGGGGAGACATCACCTTATATCCAGGGCCAATCTGAGCTTTGCACCTGTGTGCTGACTCGGCCTTCCGATCTGGCTGTTGCCGAACGCTCAGGTGCTTGGCTGGAAACTGCTGAGCTTCTGCTAAAAAGCGCAAGTCACGGGCGTAGACCAGCCACCCCTGCGCCGGGCCACGTCCATGACATGTCCGAGGGTCGCAGGCCCTCGCCCCCAAGGGCCCTGGCAAACTATCAACAAAAACACAACCAGGGGGGAAGGTGGAGCCGTACATAAGTAATAAATTTAAGCAGGCTCCGTCACGAAGAAAATTTGGATGATATAATTTGATCCTGACACACTATTAGACAATTATAACTAATTACAATATAATTCAAATACATAAAATATGTGTGTATATGTATTTATACATAATTTTGTGGGTACTTTATAGTTGGTATTTATAATAATTTGGTGAGAATAATTTTTCCTACACGCTATTAGATAATCATGATTAAGTACAATATTATTTAAATACATCATATATATACTAGTGGGGCTCCATCCCCCTGCACGCTCCGCGTGCAAACCCCCGTAATTGCAAATATAGATTTACAAAGTATGGAAAAAACACGAACTATATTAATTGTTACTTTAAATTGATATGTGTAATGAATGTATATTGATCATAATTAATGACATGAATTTTTAACAATCATTTTCTATTTTCCCTGACTTATGCCTAAATTTTATATTTAAAACGAAAACGTATTAAAAGATTTTAAATATCGTCAAAATTGAAAAAATTACGATACTGTCAGAATCACAAACTGATTTTGTTTCAACAGTATCGTTATTTAATTGGTTTTTGCTTTCAATTTTTTATAATTCAAATTTTGGCGCATTTGTATTTTTTTCTTCGTTTACTATTACTTTGTTAAATTTGCTTTAAAAAGTTAAAAAATGTCTAAACAAAAATGTGACAGTGAATTAGACTCCCAAATTGAAACGAAAAAAAAATTCTTCCTTTTACATCTACAGAGAACTTTCTTACAATGGCTTGAACAGATATTGCTACTATTCTGCTTCTAAAGGGAAATACCACTCACAGAACTTTTTTTTTCAGAGAGAAAAAGAACGAAAACAGCCAGATCATCTGTAATAAAATATTAATGTTAGTGTTGAAGTTTCCGTGACATGGTTGTTATTACCTCATTTTATTAACACCCACACGCACACACCAACATACTTATATAACCAAGGAATGAATAACGTACTCAGCAATCCCATGACAATAACCAAGGAGGAGAAACCAAGTTGTTAGTTTATAGTACTATTAGGTTTTTTTTTTTTTTTATTATTATGACCTTTTCTAAGTATCAATGTTTACAACATTGAAAATGTTGTAAGCTCTCGTTACTTTCTTTGTTTGTGGCCAGCGTTCTCTGGAGCGCCGTATCTTCAAGTGAATCCGATATACTGACCGTGCCTTATCCCAGCTCAGCTGCTTTATACTCGCCTTTTCATTGGCACTGAGAAAAAGAAGGATTTTTTTTTTCATTTCTAATCGTCTTATACTTTGTAGTTGGTATAAGCGTACAGTATCATTACGTCCGTTGTGCTTGGCAGTTCTTTGACTTCGACTCTTTGACTGTGCGAATTAGTGCCAGTGATTGTTTTCCTCTTTTTAAAAAGAACAATTTTAAGATGGACCAACCTGTAGCTTTTTCACCAGGTGACTTTCCCTGGTGACTGGTGTTTTACTGATAACGCCAGAAACTCGGGGCACGAGGGTGGGAGCCCTTCTACTTCACTGGTACTGACAGTCACCTTTCCTTCACACTTAAATCCTTTGATGTGAAGGAAGTGAAGTAAGACTGTAGGAGGTGTTGGAAGGTGAGTAAATTGTTTAATTTTTTTCAGTATGCGCGAGTGTTGTTATAGTGCTTGTGTGTTGTCGTTTTATCCGGCAGATTTTTATATTTGCTTCCTTTCCTTCTTTTTCGTTTCGGTTGCCTCACGCTCGATAAACTATCAACAAAACTCTGGGCGTTGTTATTATTAGTATGTGCGGATGCATGCTTTTTAAGAAAACTATCTTTTTTTTTTTCATTTGTTTTTTTTTCTCATAGCGATTTGTCAATTATGCAGCCACGGTTCTATTCTACAAATTCATAGTATCTAAAATAAGAAATTTGCTTAACTCAGTCGTATTGAATTATTTCCTAACGCAACTGCCCTTGGCTTTCCCAGTTTTTACAATAGTTTCAATATAATTTATAAAATTTATATGTCTTCTTTTATTTTTCTATTAGTTATTTATTATTCTTCCTCTTTTTTTTATTTAATTTTTTTTTTCTCTTCTTTTTTTTCTTTTAAGCACACTATTAATAGCTTCCACACCTTTGCCTATGCTGACGTGAGTTTGGGCATTACAATGGGTGACAAACCAAGGGTCGGCATGTTGATGCTTGCAGACGGGGATGCGATATTCGAGATATTGTATCTCTTTTGTCATAACGTGAGTGGTAACTGAACTTTTGTATTTTTTGTTTTATTGTGAGACCCATTTTTTTTTTTTTTTTAGTTGCTTACGCTTTTATTCCAGTACGGATTCTGGCACGTCATTGACGCATGGTGAGAGTGCTCAATGGCACTCCCGCGTCAGTTGGGCAGGCTCTTTCTCCGCCTGCTCGCCATCGACTTTCAGGGTAGTCCTCTGGTTCATGGTATGTGGGGAGCTGCCCGGGAGGAAGGTCGTTTGCGCTAATTGTGCACACGCCTGGAGACAGACCGCCAAATACGGCCCAATGGATGTCATTAGCCCCACTGGAGCGTCATGCAGCGGTGGCTTCTCTTCTCATCTGGGGCCGTGGAACCTGGGAATCTGAGCGGACGGGTGATGGTATGTAAGTGCCATGGGCCTGTGGTGTACGTCAGTGTTGGGGTCAGCCTCTGGGGAGGAATCAGACTCCAACTTGGGAACGTTCATCGCACCGACGAAAGTGTCTTGGAGCACGCATAAAGAGAACACAACAAAGAACTTATTTTTACTTACTATCACACTAGCTAGTCGATGTACATAAAGAGTAAAGTTTAATTAATTTTCTATTTTTTTAATATATTAAATAAATGTGCATTGTCTATTTAATGTTTTTTTTCTGTTATTATGACTGGTTCCTTTTCGTAGGTATCTTGGCTGATAAGTCTAGTATTCCCTAATACAATCGGCTCTCTGTTCGTCCGCCTCTTCTTCCTGAGTTGCTGTCCACGAGCACCGAGGTGTGCTTGCCCCGGACGAAGGTTGCTAACGGAGGCATGCTGTTCCTTACGCTCCTCGGCTTGTTGCTGCATCGGATCGCCTGTAACCCGTAAGACTGTTAGTAGTAGGGATGCCCCCTCCCTTGCATAAGTATTTTCCACACTACGAGTCTGCCTAACAGAACGCAGGCTAGTCCCATGACATATTTCCTCATGCTGTTTTCTACCGTTATTATAGTTCTTGGGCTTGTAGAATAACGTCGTGTAGAGTTTGGCCCTAACTCAACTTCTGTTCCAGGACCTTACCTTGGCTTTTTATCATCGTAACTCTTTCCCTAAGTAGCAACTCCTGAATTGCTTCGTGTAATTTTTACGAGTTGCTGGAAGGGGTCACCTTGTCAATGATTTTGTTTATGTCCAACCCCGTACCCCAAAACATTGTAATGTTGTCTTCAGAGACTATAATCGACGTTGGAACTAATCTTGTACCCCCTAAGCATGCCTTGCATTCTGCTTGGAGTGTTAAGATGTCTGCTCTATCAATTAAAGTCATGTAGTCATTAGAGCCAGAGCATTTTACCTCTAGTGGTGTTTCCTCTATTGTGAAGTAGGCCCAAGTGTTCTGAGCATGCATTTTATGCCAATAGGTATCCTTTAGCTGCGGAACCCATATCTCACAACCATCGCCGAATGAGTCCCCCCATCCTGCCAACAACCTTACTTTGCACGCCGAATTATTGGTTATATCCCTTATGGGTTCCGTGCTTTTGAAAATCCTGACATTACTTAATTTTATACAGTTGTTGCTGTCTCCTGCCAATATTGGCATGTAGATGTGCGACGCATTGTTGAGAGCCAGGTAAGGGTTTTCTGGCCATACATATGCGAAGTTGTTGGTGGCATTTCCCAGGTCCTGCTTGATGGGTAGGGTTGTTGCTTTATACAAGCTGAACATGAGAAGGTCTAACAGGGGTATCGAAACGTGATCTAATAAATGAGGATGTCTAAAGAAATTGGCAACCTCAGATATTTCAAGGAATTCCGTGATAGAATTGGCTTATATAAGGGGAAAAACGAATTCCGGTTTAGTCTCCTTTATTGTTGTAGCTATAGAGCGAAAGGTTTTCGGATCGATGAATCTGGGGGGAGCCGCTCTTCTTACAACGAAAAAAATGGCGTCCACAATTGTATTAACGTCCCTTAAAAATTGTTCTGCTTGGATGTTTAATGTCAACATGATGTAGTTGATTTTGAAGACGCTGGACGAATGTCGGGCATTCATCTTTGCTAAATCGTTTTCCGATTCCATTATGTTGAACCTACATTCCAGATCCTTGGCTTTGGCTTTTTTCTCAACGTATTGGAGTTCACCTCGATTGCATGTTCTAGTTATATTCGATTTTCCGTATCCATGGTCCTGAACAACCATTTTCATCCTGTCCCCACGATGGGTAAAATTGCTTGGCGCTTAAGTTTTTTTATTGCTGCCATCCTGTACAGAGAGTGTATCTAACGTTTAGTTAGGTTGTTTAATGCCTAACTTTATTGTATTTTTCATGTCAAACAGCTGTTGTTCGTGTAAATATGAGTGGAACTCCGGTCTTTCCACTACATTTCTCCATGCCTGAGGTAGATTCTCCTCTCTGACCATGAAGCTTGCTATTTCGATTTTTTCTACAACCTGTCACGACGTACTAGACATCACCAGGCATGATATATATTCGATTATAAGTCCGGGGTTCTCCTGTATTCCACTAATCTTCCATGGTCTCTCCCTCATGATCGTCTGTGCCCTATAATAACAATATGTTCTGCTGTCTTAGCTGATCCTTTTTTGTATCATATAAAAAGTAATTGGTTAATTGACTGCATCAATTTTTTTTTTTGCGTCCGAGGGCCGCAGAAAAAAGTTGCTTGCTAGGAATACTACTTTCAACTATAATTTGGTGACAGATTGTGGGATGTAGCGAGGTATGATGTTTGCAGATTGTGTTTCGTGCTTGATTGGATTCATGTAATTACTATATGTATTGGTAATACTGTAACGCGTCGGAGGTATGCAAGTGTTTATGCGGTGAAGGATCTGTATGTTTGTGTCTTCCTTTGTTTGCGCCCGAGGGCCGCAAAAGAAGGAAGACATGCTACAAGTCGTTGGGTGGTAACAAAAGGGTAGCCGCACGTCTTATTTTGTCAATGTGTGATACTTTTAGTTTGTTCCCTTTTCGAAATTTGTCGCTGTGTGAGCTGTAATCAAGACCTACAATTTCATATGATCCTACATATTGCGCATCAAATTTGTTTTTGTGTGGCTCTTTTAGTAAAAATACTGCCCCGCCTACTTTAACATGTTAAGAACTTATTTTACTATCATAAAAATATTTGGAAAGATATTTCGAGCGTGCTAAATTCATGGCCACCGTAGTTTGCACTTCTTGTAGTGTTTTTGATAAGTTTTTTGTATATTCGTTTGCGTCTATAGTTTAGGAGTGCACGTCACCACTTGTGGGATCTACCAAAGACTAACTCGTGTGGTAAGTAACCCGTGCTTTTGTGCACCGTCGTGTTATAAGCGTGCGTGCACAGGCTTAACCAATTGTCCCAGTCGTTACGATCTTTGCAATATACCTTCAGATACTCGGTTATTGTATGGTGCATACGTTCGATGCTGCCATTGGATTAAGTTCTATATGTAGTTATATAATATTTGTTGATTCGGGAGAAGCGAGCAAATTCTTCTTGTAACTTATTCCTGAAGTGTACCATTATCCGACAGTATATCGTCCGGTGGGTCAATAATGCAAAAAACTTTATTCAAGAGGTTTTCAGCTGCTTCCATCGCATTTGCTTGCCTTACCGAAATTAAAATGATGTATTTAGTAAGCTTGTCCTGTACCGTGAGTATCCATCTGTTGCCTTTTTCCGTTTCTGTCAACGGGCCCTAAAAATCTGTTGAAATTGTACCAAATGGGAAGGCAGATGTGTCAGTCGAAACCATAGGAAGTTCTGTTTTTAGTCGGACTAGTTTATTTTTCTGACATCCATCGCATCTTAAAATGTACTGCCTAATATCTGGCTTCATATTTGTCCAATAAACATCATCAGCAATTTTCTTATAGGTCTTGTTTATGCCCCTATGGCCCCCTATTGCTGACGCGTGGTATTCTTTTATTATTTTCAATCTCTTTTCTACTAGTGGGGTTGTTAGGTCGTTCAAATACAAGACAGCTGTTAGCTCATGTCCTTAAAATATATTCTCGAACTCTTCTACAAATTGGTCCCAGCGGGGTTGCTTTAGTATTTCTAAGTCTCTTAAGAGCCCTATTGATTTAATGTTGTTAGCTTTCATAGTTCTCTTGAGTTTTTTACACATTTACTTATATCTGTCAGTAGGACTTTATCCTCCAGGTGTGTCATAATAAATACCATCATTACGGCTATGCCAAATGGCCATTGAACTTCGGTCCTACCTATCGACCATTCTTCTGTTCGAAGCTCTTCCGGTTTTATTAAGATTCTTAAGATCAATGATTTCGTTATTTCCGTCTCTGGGATACCTGATGAGGTGCTTAGGACAACTAAATTTTCTATGTACCTGAACGGATATTCGGTGACTCTCAAAATCTTGTGAAATGTCTCTTCGCCTTGTGGCCACGGTGGTTTTCTTGGGGTGGGCGGGCTTTAACTACTATCTAGCGTGTCAACCCCAACTCTAAGTCTCTAACGTGTGCAGTATTATCCACCGAATTTGTACTTCGACTAGAGTTGTTCGAGTCACCCTTTTCCCGTGGTGATTCGGTGTCCTGCCCGTTGCTTATAACTTCGGTCCTCTCTGAACGTGTAATGTTTGTCTCGTGCCCTGTCCCCTCATTTCGTTGTATATAACATACTTGATTTAATAAGTCAGTGATCGTTTTCACTTGTTCCCGAGAAAAGAGACATACTTGCCCCTTCCCTTTATAAGCTGAACATCCACTAATATAGTCCTAAAGTCTATTGTATCCTCATAGTCTTTTTTTATATACATAATCGTTTACTTCTGATTGTGTAAGCCATTTTATGCTTGTATCCTCTTCGTTTCCGGATACTTTTTGTTTAAGCTGGCACAATCAGTACCCTTTCTTATCGTTTCTAATGGCTACGAATTCGTCTTTCCAACATATAAATACGTTCGTTAGTAGCTTTTTTATTCTCGCTAATTTGCGTAAGGCTTTTAGCCGATGATCAGGGTGGCTTGACCCGGTTCCTAGAAGGTGTGGAGGCGCTTCTTATCAGAGGAATGTAATACTGTCCTGGCAGATAAATATGTACGCATTTTACATTGCCATCTCTCTTGAAGTGATAGAGAATGGGTATTTATCTAACCACCCAGCTTTGTGGGAAAGGCGCAAGTGTACACACACGTTCCACTAGAAGTGTTGTGACATTTATCTATGGACGTTGAGTTCAACAGCTCAGTTCTTCATTTACTCGCAGTTGCGCTGGAATAGGCAATTGCCGTCAGACTTAGAAAGATCAGGCCACAATTTAAGTTCTAGTCGAGGTTCGCTGCAAATATTTGCCGCCTCTGAACTTATAATTTTTGGTAGTTCTGTTAATTTTGTTTTAACTGTGTCCTGCCCTTGTTTGAGATTTTTTGTCTTCCGATGTACTCGGAGAAAGTGTGTTGCTACCTTTACCTTGAAGTTGTTCCCCTTGGGTGACTGCTGATAGTTATCCATCGCTCATGTTTATCCATTTGCTATCATTTATGTTGCATGAGTTAACCCCTGCGTTTACCTGAGTGTGGTTCTGCTTTTGATCGTTTTTGCAAGCAGTTTGGTGATTATAGGAGGAACACCCTTTAAGGTTATCCACATATACTCCCTCTTGCTCCTCCCATATATTTATTCTTTCTCCTTGTTTGCCTTCCAATTTTTGTATTTCTTTGTTCTTTGTGGATAGGTTGACCGTTTTTCAAGGCTTATTACTTAAAATGCTGCTGGCTATTTCCCTCGAGTTCAATTTTCTTTGCGTTTCTTGAGGTAAGTGTAAGTTATTCCCGTGACCTGTTTGCTGCCATGCGTTGAGTTCTTGCCCATTTGTCCACTTTCGTTGGGTGACTGTTATTTCTTCTGCGGTATCTGAATATCTCGCTTCTTCATTGAATTTGTTGCTATCCTGTACTAGAGATAAGCAAGCTCCAAAGGGTATTATTACGTTTTCTCGTGTTGGGATGGCGGACTTCTCTAACGGTGTACTCGCTGCTCGAATTTCGGTACTTAGAAATCCACTCCCTAAAGGGTCTACTGCTGTCTCCCTCGACTCTGTTTTAATCTTGATGCTTCTTTTCTCTGTATCGCTTGCGTTCGAGTTAATGGAGAGCTTTTTCAGATTTTTGCACAAAAATTTCATGCATGTCCGTACAGTGTTGAGTTCCGTGTCTGATTCTGTGCTGTCGCAGTCAGCTAAGAAAGAATCTGAATCTGATACCTACGAACTTGATTCGTCGATTTTTATCTTCTTACCGTTTCCTTCATCATCCTGCACTCTTCTAGCCTGAACCGCAAACATCCTTGCTAGCGGCCCCTTTTCGAGACAGATCCCGTCGTTCTCCTGCTCTTTTGCTAGTCAGTGAAGCTCTTTCTTTGGCAACTCCGGGTTAATTTTCCTATCCGCAATTACTGGATTCCTACAGAGGGCCTTCACGTAATTGTCTTTTCCACGCCTACATATGATGTCGAATTCGTAACCCAGCAGTTGTGCCCTTAGTCAATTAAACCTTAAATCAACCTTTTCGATGGTATGAAAATGCTTGAGCGGCTCATGGTCTGTTATTACTGTAAATCGACGTCCGTATAAGTAAAGACTGAATTGTTCTTTCGCGAAGACGACTGCTAAGAGTTCCTTATCGTAAATGGGGTATCTTAATTCGGCGCCCTTCGGAGTGCGCAAGGCATACTCGCAAGGGCGATCGCTGCCGATTTTGCCTTAACTGAGCACCGTACCTAACGCATATTCTGATGCATCTGTCGTTACAATAAACGGCTCTTCAAGGTTTGGGGCTGCTAGTATAAGTATAGGTAGGTATAGGTATAGCTGCTATTTTGGCATATCGTTTTATGAAACGATGGTAATATCTGGCTAAGCCCAGAAACTGTTTTACTTTCTTTGCATTCGTTGGTGCTGGGTAGTCTTTAACTGCCTTAATTTTGTTTAGATCCATTTTAAGTGTACCATTGCCTTCAATGTGACCCAGTACTTGGGCTTCCCTTTTGAAAAATTGACATTTCTTAGGATTGATCGACAGGTTAGCGTCTGCTAGGCGATTTAATGACCTCTTGAACCGTAAGCCGTGTTCTTCTAAAGTTGAGCCCTGTACCATTATGTCATCTAAATATACTTCTAGCTCGTGGCCTTTTAAACCGGCTAGGGCCAACTCCATAGCTGCCACAAATGTATGAGGGGCTTTGCAACAGCCCATGGGCATGCGTTTGTATTGGTTATAGCCATCAGGCCCCAAAAACGCCGCCTTGTCTCTCTCATCGATCTTGACTTGAAAAAATCCTTGTCTCAAGTCTACCACAGTAATATACTTGGCCGAGGATAAGTGGTCAAGAATATCTACTTGGAGCAGTAGCGGATGTTTCGTATCCACCACGGCTTTATTCGTTGCCCGGAGTCTGATACTACGCGACAGCGTTTCTCACCATTCGGCCCAGGTTACTTCGGTACTGTCCACATATTGGAGTTATACGGTGATTGAGATGGTTCGATGATGTTATGGTCAAGCAATTTTTTTATTTCTACTCTCATCTGATCCCTTGATCCTGGCGGATACCTATAGTTCCTTGCGTGAGTCAATGTTTCCGTGGCTGTAATTATTATGTACTTAACTAAGTAAGTTATCGGCAAGGGCTCGTCCTCCAATCCAAACACATACGGGTTGTGGCTCACTAGGTCTACTACATTTGCCAATTCTTCCTTATTGCAGCCATTTACATCTACTAGTGACATTATTCTTTCAACTCTTTCTTCTTTTGTTTCAGATTTTATTGTTCTTATATTCGCATATTCGCTGTCTCTGCTTGCTTCATTGTTTTCCAGCTCAAATGTACTTTTGTCGTCCCCGTTGGCTTTTGAGGCCCATAAACTCCGGGTAGTGTCATGATGCAGGAACTCCACTTCAGGCACTTTAATTCTGACCGTGGAGTCAGAAGTGCTGATGCATATGCCATAGGTCCTGTCGCCGTCTCGCTTTGCTACGGGATTTCTGAAATAAATACCATGTCCTAAACTTTGTCTCGGAACCCATCCTATGTACCTCCCATTTTTACGTGAGCTGAACATTTGCCTTTCTCATATATCCCACCATATGAGCCCATTTCTATTTATTGGGAATCCCATAGGAACATCATGCAGTTTGCAAAGGAGGTTATCAAGTGTTATCCAAGTGCTACCCATCGTTTTGCATGCGCCCTCTGTTACGCCATGCACTTCTAATATTTTGCTTGTGTCTATCCCTGTCTCTGCGCTCAAACAATCTTCTTTGATTATTGAAATATCTGCTCCTGTATCAATCAGGAATGATGCTGCTCCATCTTTTATACTATTGCTGGTAAACTTGACCACTGGCGGTAATCTGCGTGTTTGTGCAAAACTAATTTTTACTACCCTAAGTTACTTGGCCCCTTAATTTTCTCCTACTGGCTGCCCAGCATCTGGGGATTGAGCTGAGCACTCTACGTGTTTACATGCCCGTTCTTCTGTTCCTGACTTGGGTTTGACTGCGATTTTTCCATGTTTCGTATATTTAACCTCAAGCTGTGCGTAGTTTGGGCCTGACGTCTAGACTGGTGTCACATTTGTGTTAACTGCACCAAGCCCTGAGGGGGTTGGTCCCATTTGTCAATGCGTATGAAGTCTTGCCTCACATTCTCAGGCTTGCCTGACGGCTTCTCTGAGGCTCATGCCGATCTCTTGCACTGAACTTGGATGTCCAATGGAGACGATGATATTTCGCCTAATTGATCATTCGCCTAATGCATGATATTTTGCCCTATTTTTGACCTTACGCCTAATTCTTGACGTAAGGCCTAAAAGAATTCTTTAAGAAATTAAAAAAAAAAATTTATATTAATTTAAACTGATATTTCACCTAATTCTTAATGAAATGCAAAAAAACTTTAATTTTTTCAATTATTATTCTGGCTACAATAAATTTTATTCATGTAAAGAATTAATCAAAAAAACAGAGACTAGATATTCTTGGTTGTAGGAGTCGCTACTCTAGCTACTCTTTATTGGAACGTGGTAAGTATACATATTTTTCATTGAAAGTTTCGAGTGTTAAAAGGCTAACTCAGATGCCAGTGTATACATATAGTGTTTTTCAAAAAGTAGCAGCTCAACGTTGGTGTATATTCGTCGGAACTTAGTAAGAGTTTTGACAGTTTTAATCAAAAATCTTAACGATCAACTGTTTTTGCTAAGATTTATTTAAATCTTTTTTTGGAGCCATCCATATAAATCGTCCAAATAACGAATCGTATCTATTTAGTGTGTTTTGACTGTAGTTATAATCTACCACGGTATTATCAATGCAACTCTATAGCAGATTCGACAGTTTTTATTTCGTCTGTCCCTCTTATATTTATGTAAAAACATCAGAATTAGGACTTTTGCCACTCGTTATAATTTATTAACTTTGATGTAATTTATAAAATTAAATAAGATCATGCGATATTTATGTAAAACGTAATGGGAATACTGTAAAAGGTTCAATATTATTTTATATAACATACATAATTAAAGTACACAAAATAGTATATTACGTACCTAGGGTACGAAGTGCGACTAGCGTGGCTAAAGGCCGTGGTTTATTGTATGATTGTGCCCAAGATGCGTAGGTCATTTTTTTTTATCTCGAGGGCTCAAAGTAAAATTTTACGCCCATGGGCACACTTTGGGCACGGTAATTTACTTTGTGCCCATGGGCCCAAAGTCAGCTTGAGGGCGCAAAGCGCAGCTACAATTTGGACCCATGGTATGAAATGGTACTTTTCTTACGAGTTTGAAAAGTCTCTGTTTGCGAAGCGAGAGGTTTGTGGCCCGAGCCGAAGGTGATAGACGTAACGAGGTTCGTTTAGGAGACTTTTCGAATGAGTTCCGGAAAACTGCTTTTTCGCCCGAGGAAGTACCAGCCTCCCAAAACCACCCGAGGGCAGAAAACTACCATTTCCTCTCTCGGGGAGTTCTTTTTTTTTTTAATCTTAAAACGTTAATTTCCGTGCGTTTGAAAGAAAAAATAGATATCGTACCTCGTGCTCAACTGACCAAGATAAGTATATAATAAGAAGTCCTTTGAGCCTGCATTACGAGTCCCTCGGAACTGGTGCTGACCCCGGTAAACATGAGCCAATTGGTACGAAAACAAAAGATAGTGGCCATATCATTGAGACCTCATTAACATGTAATGTGTATGCTTGCTTCGGCTCTGTTTCAATCGCACTCGATTTTTCGACGAAAAGCCTAAGGTCATGCATGTTGTAGAACTAGAAATAAATTCATTGGAATTATCAATTATGGCAAGTATCATAGTTATATTAGGACGGTATAAATTACAAGATGAAAAATTTTTTTCGTATTTCCTGTTTTTTTTTTTTGTGAATTTATAAGAAAGTCAATAATAGATGCACCCATTTTAATTTCGCAAGTATTATCAAGGACCTAGTTAACACAATGCTAGTAGCTGTAACAAGTGTTTTTAACCTCCATTTTTCATCTGCCAATTTTTTTTTTTAGATTTAGTTGTGGTGCAATAAGTCTACGTTCATATTTATTATTATAAAGGAAACTGTAAATATGCATGAAACATTTACAAATCTTGTTCTATAATATATATCAAGATTTGTTGTTACGTTCAAGCAAAAAATGCTTGACGGACGCGGGGACCTTAATATCAATTGTTCGGGAATTACTGAGGATCAATAAACTGTTGAGTGGTTGTTGTTTAAATAGCGTTTATTTAAAAGCGTATGTATTTACAAAAGCGGTTAAGGGAGCTCAGAGCGCAATTAAAGTTGGCTCTTTGCTTGTTGAGACGTATCTGATTCATTACAATAATAGCGGAGAGAATAACTAAAGTTAACTATACAAATACACACTGTAGTCATTATATGAGTCAGAGTAGAAAAAGAGAGATAAGATAAGAAAATATAAGTTCTGAAATCAAAGTATGAATAAATGTAAAGCGAAAGTTATGAAATTGATAAGTGTTACTTTTAGATGATAAAGCAAAGATAAAGCTATTACAATTCCAGGAAATATAACTATTGCATTTAACGTATTGTGCTAAAGAAAATTAGAAAATGAAGAGAGGAAATTAAAAGTTCACGATTGGCGTGAACATACCGCCCGCCATTTTATTATGAAAAAATAAAATTATGATGCGTCGATGTTCTGGTGAAATTCGATGATAGAGTTGATGGCAGCTTAGATGGCCCGATCGGCCTGGATAAAATCCAACCCATTGCAGTCTGCTGAGCGATGGGTGCATCGGGACGCCGTGGTTGACGCAGACCTGGTCGTATTATTGAAGCGTACACTGCAGCGCCTAGTAGCAGTTTAATTAGTTCACTAGATGGTGAATCCAAACGGTCGGCAAGCTGCAGGTCGCGTAGATGAGGCCATCCGTCGGTAGGCCGATGCACTCGAGGTCGATATGACGTGACCGCCTTGAGCAGAAGCACATCCACATCAAGAGAGAAGGGAGCACATCGAGACTCGACGGTGATCCTGCTACGGCCAATGGCAGCTGTGAGATGAACACCACCTACTCCATCGATCGATACGCCATCAGGGCTGCGTGGAAGCTGCAGTGAGTTGGCCAAGCGTTGCGACAGGAACGAGCTCTGTGATCCTTGATCGATCAACGCTCAAACACAATGTTCCTGGTCATCCGCCCCCACCAGACTGACCCATGCTGTGGGTAGCAATGTTGGCGCAAAAGATGTTGTTTCGCTTACCAAAACGTTGATAGGCTCGTCACATCTAATCGGCACAGAAGAATTCGCAGAGACTACAGCTACATGAGTGTTTGTTGAATCTTCAACGTATAAAGACGTGTGGTGCTTAGCCCCACAAACAAAACAAGTCCTCTTTGAGTGACAGGTTGAAACTTCGTGAGAGCCCAAGCAGTTCTCACATAACTGCTTCTCAAGCACGAATTCCCTCCTTTGCATTAGATTCCTGGCTTTAAAGGCTTCGCAAGTCCACAGCTGATGACGCAAGGAGCAGAGAGAACACACCGGCACCTTTGATCTGTATGATGCCTGGTGCGCATGCATGCCTATTGACCGCTGCCCTTTCCCGTTGCTCAAGGCTACGCTTGATAGCGTCAGGATGTGTCCCTAGAGAAACTCAGACAGCTGACTAAATGCAGCCGGCTCTCTCGAAGTTATGAGTGATTTTTCCCAATGGTGACGTGTTACGGCGTTCAGTCTATTTGCAAGGATATAAACTGAGATGTCGTCTGAAATTGTTGGCCGTTTAAGATTTTTAAGGCCTTTGACAAGATTTTTGGTGGTTGAAAGTATCCGACGGAGGTCTGCCGCATCCTCACCACTGACACACTTCATCAAGAAGAAGCTTTTCAATAAAGCATCAACTTGCACGCGTTGCACCTCAAATGCATCCTTCAGCGCGTCCCAAGTTCGTTGAAAATTGTCACCCTCGAGAGAGATGCCCCGGACGAGCTCAGCTGCGTCTCCGGCCAGACTTGATTCTAAATATAACAACTTTTTAACGTTGTTTAATAACGAGCTGGAAGAAACGCCAGAAATAAACAAGTCACGAAACTCTGGCCACAACTTGTAGTCACCCGTGAAGGTCGGCAACTTGATCTCGGGCAGTTTCCACGAAGATGACGTAGGTGCTGACGGAGCTTGAGAAGACGATGTGGCAGTCAGAAGTATCAGCGCAGGATAGGTCTCGAGAAGCGACAGCATAGTAGCAAGGGCAGTCAGATAAAATTCCTCGGTTTTTGCGTAGACATCGTTTTTGATATAATCCTGCTCGCTTAGATTTTCTTGTAGGCTAAGAAGAGTAAGATAATTGTTTTTGAATTCCTCCCAATTCGTATCCAGGCTATTCATACGAGCTGTGATAACGGCGTTAGAATAATTTGCTGTGCCCAACTTAGTAAGGTTTGACAAAGCTTTTTTTATAGCGTTTTGAAGATTTTCCTGACGTGCGAGTAATGCATCAGCCGAACTTGCCATGCCACCCACCTTGCTAGAACGTTACACAAAATCAAAAGCTTACGGCACTGACTGGCACACAAACACGATGGTCACTGCACTTAGCGTATATTGTGTTAGTTTTTTAACAGTCAAATGTCACTCTCGCAATCCCGAACCACGCTTTGCTACCTAAATGTTACGTTCAAGCAAAAAATGCTTGACGAACGCAGGGATCTTAATATCGATTGTTCGGGAATTACTGAGGATCAATAAACTGTTGAGTGGTAGTAGTTAAAATAGCGTTTATTTAATAGTGTATGTATTTACAATAGCGGTTAGCGGAGCTCAGAGCGCAGTTGATGTTGGCTCTTTGCTTGTTGAGACGTATCTGATTTATTACAATAATAGCGGAGAGAATAACTAAAGGTAAATATACAAATCTATACTGTAGTCGTCATATGAGTCAGAGTAGAAAAAAAGATAAGATAAGAAAATAAAAGTCCTGAAATTAAAGTATGTATAAATGTAAAGTGAAAGTTATAAAATTGATAAGTGTTACTTTTAGATGATAAAGCAAAGATAAAGCTATTACAATTCCAGGAAATATAACTATTGCATTTAACGTATTGTGCTAAAGNAGTGAAAGTTATAAAATTGATAAGTGTTACTTTTAGATGATAAAGCAAAGATAAAGCTATTACAATTCCAGGAAATATAACTATTGCATTTAACGTATTGTGCTAAAGAAAATTAGAAAATGAAGAGAGAAAATTAAAAGTTCACGATTGGCGTGAACATTTGTATTATATCTTAATCCATATAACCACGTACATAGTAGATTCGAGAAGGCTCATCCATAAGGGCCCACAAAAATTCTACGGGCTGTTTTGAGACTCGAGAACACAGCCAATGAACAGTTTTGTTATTTATTTAAGAACTAACGTTTATTATTAAATTTTAATTATGCAAAAAAATTTACACTTGTAGATCAATCAATCAATCAAGCCAAGTGATGGCTCAGTAGATATAGTATGTCTGCCTATGTATCTTGACGGCCAGGTTCGATTTTAACTCTGGGAAGAGGCTTTTTCGAAAAAATTGAAGGAGCTTTTTTCCTGCGTCAGAATCGTTCTCTTGTCTATTCCACTGTATCTCCACACTGATTAATAAATCGATGAATAAATAAATCAATGTTATATACCACCCTGGGGCTTAACATGGGATGTCAATGAGCTACGTCTGAGTTCTAATGGGCAATGATGATGAATTAGAAAAAAAGTTTAACAACCACTATTTACTGAAATCAAGATTAAATAATTACGTTTACATTTTATATTGAACTACAGTGCTGAAACTTTATTGAAAACCTCGATAATGAGGCCATTTATCTCTTTATCCTCTATAAATATCCATTTTAAGGTATGAAAGCTTAAAGTTTGTATTCTTCTTGAGAGCTTTAGCCTTACAGAAATTTAACAGAGTTCTTATTAGCCACTATTTTATTTGTAATCTAGCTTCAATCAAGATTCAATTATCATTATTATTATGATTTTTTGTTTGATGTATTAATAACTTAATTGAAAGAAGTTAATATTATCATTCGCAAGGCTATATTTTCTAACAATAATTACGAAACATATAATATTAATTTATAAAAAATATTTATTTGAGTGAAAATAACTAAGAATCAATTACAAACCTAACACAACATAACATAACATAAAATAACAACACGCATACTTAATGCTAAAACTTTTTTCATCAAATTGTTATCGTCTTATGAAATTAAAAAAATCAGAAATCGGCAACATAGCTTCTGTTTATTTTTAATAAAATACAAAAAGAAATTAAAAATAACTATATGTACAAAAAGTCTTTGTCTTCTACTCGTTTTCTCATTGTTTTTCCTTTACCATAGCTCGTACTTGCATCAATTTTGTCTTTTTTTTTTGCTTCCATCAAACTTTTTTTTTTTTTTAATATTATCTCCATCTACATTTTTTACTGGAGTAATACTTGGTATCAAAATAATGTCATCATTCTGGTGATTTGCCGATTCAATTGTTCCCTTATATTAAAAATTACAATACAATTTTACATTTTTATTTATATTCAGGTTAATAATTATACACATTATTATTCTCCAAAGGTGCATTAAAATTTCTTTTCAAAATTTATTGAAATTTACGGGTATTGGACGTCAACTTGAGATGCAGTTTTACATTTTCTCAATCCCCTACCTTAACGATAAATTTCAATATTTTTTGTGTAGTGTTAGTGTATGATTTTACACAATTACGAAAATTCTGAAGCACATTTTTTTAGAAAAATTATTATGATTGTAATTGGGTGGCATTAGGAATTTGAAAATTCATTGATAAGTGAAATTTCACGCCATTTTTCCCTGTTTTGCGCTATATCAACCCATGGCCTGCCATCTAGGCTATCGATTTTCTTTAAGGTTTCTAAAACCTTATCTACCCACCTACATTTCGGCCTGCCTAGCGTTTCTTTTTAAAAAATAACTTGAAAAATATCTTGGCTTTATAGAATATTTCGAAAATATTCAACATTATATCTTGTACAACAAAGACGCTTTTTTCTTCTACATAGCTCAAAGAATCTTCATTATTTCGTTGTTTCAGTAAACTATTAGAACCATTTTTTCTCTAAAAATTATAAAAATGTTTTGTATTTGATGGTATGTTTTTGTATTCATTATTATAATTAAATGTTTTTACATTAGAAACCTCGTTATTTTTTTGCAATTCATTGTCAACTGCAGTATCACAGGTAGATAGTTCGTTATTAGATAACGTTCGTAAAGGTGAATCATCCTTTGGTTCATTACTTTTAATCGAAAAGTTGAGATTATCCAACGAGTTTTCATCGTATAATTTATTCAAGTTTGTAAGAGTAAAAACTAATTTTAATAATTTATGTAATTAATTTTTTATGAAAGATAATATGCATATAATAAATAAATTAATGTGTTCAATTTTGAGCTAGATATCAAATAAATAGTACAATCTATTAAAGGCACTTTTTGCATTTATAAATTTCTATGAAATAATAAATGTCTTATTTTTAGTCGTCCACAATATTGTCCAAAGTGTTAATATTTATTATTGTAATTAACTTTAAATTTATCAATCATATGCCTTCGAAAAACAAATATATCCTCATACATATTGTGAAAAACCTACGTAACTCGTTTGGGGTGATTCTAGTACTCACGTGATTGACTTGAACTCGTTGTTTGTGAAGGTAACACGCGCTACTCATTCCCAAGAATTCATGCCATTCGTGCGCGTCAACCACAAAAATTATGCGAAAATTCGTCTTTTCCACACGCTTTATGTAAATAATTACTATGTTCGCTGTTTTTTTTTCATTTTCCTTAATCCTTGTATAACATTGAGATTTATGATGAAAATAAACAATTATAATTTTAACATACCTTCATTTATAGATGAATCGGTATTCTTTATGTCATGGCTGTCTATTATCTCAGTACGTCATTACTGCTGTCTTCTGAGTCAGACGTATCAGAACCAATCAAATTGTACAATATTTGTTCTTTTAACATACTCGCATCTCGTTCTCAAATACAGGTATTATTTATTTATTAAAATTAAAGAATTGTGAGAAAGATTAAAAAATAGTGTATTACTTTTATGGCATGATAATTTTAAAGGATGCCGTACATTGAAATAGAACCCCTGAATATTAAGGAGGTTCCATAGGTCCCCGAGTTAATTCTGGAAGTAAGCAGATTCAATTGAAATTCTGAGAGAGTACCTTAAAAGTATTCGTCTTTCTATTACTATCAAAAAATACATGGTCAAACGTGAAATATTTAGTGCAATCGTTGTTTGAAAATCTCGCTTTGAATATGTCTCTTAAATTCTTATCGTATCAAAAAATACAGAGGTGAACGTGAAAAATTAAGAGAACCACAAAGTTTTAGTTCCAATATTTTAGGTGAAAGCAGAAAACTGCCATTATTCAAGCATACTGGCACTATATGCGTACTGCTCGGTGGCGTATCATTAATGAAGGGAGCCTTAAAAATTTTTTGATTTTTTACACGTACGTTTTCATTTCCTTAATTGTTTTTTGTTTCTTTTTACATTAATCCAATACTAATGGAGTACAAATACTTTATAACAAAGTTTTATAGGACCCGTAAAATGATACGGATATATACTATGAAACCTTCTTAAGGGAGGCTCTTACCTTTTTCAAAATAAGTACGAATGACTTGAAGTTCATAAATATATGTATTATACAAACAACTAGACTAACAAGAATGATCATCAATTTTTTCGATATTTTTTACAAACCGACTTTGCGATCTAAGAAGAGAAAAGAGCAACACGAACTGTCTATCCAATTTTATAAAAGAATAAGTCAAATACTTTTTCGTAATGTGATTGGCTCAAGCTAATGACATTAATAAAATTGAAATGAAACTCGCTGTATATCAATTGTATGGTTTTTGAATTACAATTATTATTCAAAGTTTTTACGAAGTAAAGTTTAACTTTGCCACAAAAATATTCATTGGATTTGTACTTTTTCTTTATCTTAATTAAAAACCAGATGTTAAATACGACTGGCAGTTGTAATGATAACTTGGGTACGACGCGTATTTATTTTTGAGCAAACATTAAAAAAAAAATTCAGTTACTCATTTGATATCGATACAAAATAATCGTAAAAAGTTTTGTATCACAGCAAACTTAATAACTATTATAAGATACATTTGAAAATACACGACGTTTTTAAATTATGATATTTATATTTCAATAAAATCAGGTGTTTTTATAGCATTTTGCATAAATATATAAAAGACGAAATTGAGGAAAATCATTCAACAACAATACGTTATCTGGAAATATATATTAAGGAGTAAGCGAAGCGCACCTGCCAAGTCTGGTATATGAAAAAAAAAGAAAAGTGTCACGGAAATTAAAACAGAATACTAGAAGCTTATACCATTCTGAATAAATGAGTGTTTAAAAAATGTTAGTTATTCATCATTTTTAAAAGACACGTACCAAATCATTGGAAGATAATATACAGAAACGAAAATAAATGATATTTTCAATTATTGAGCCCGTGTTTCACGAGTCACTTTTATACGTTTGATTATAAGAATTTTTATGCTCAATGTCTGCTCATAGTTTCTTGTGCACATATTTGTAAGTTAAAATTAAACGTAAATATTGAAAATAAGTTACCATTTTTCATAATTTCTAACAGGTCTTGATTATTACGAGTTTTTGAGTTCAAGTTTTTTTCCAATAAAAAGTGAAACATAAAACTTTTCATCAAAAGTATTAAACGACAGAGCTCTTTTTATCTCAAATTTTTTTTTAATTGACCGTAAAACTCGGAATTTCTTACAATAATAAGAAATAAACAAATAATTCTGAGCAAGTATAATTTGGAATTTCAAAAATTTATAACAGACTTTTATCCTACAGAGCATTGGGCTCCATTCATTTCTAGTTTTAATTTATATCCGATTAGTATTTGGCTACTTCAGACAAAAGTTTGTTCAAGGAACATTCCTAAACTTTTAACAGCATAACGTTGTTAAGTACGCAAGTG
Organism: Copidosoma floridanum; assembly: GCF_000648655.2. The sequence goes on along the minus strand of NW_019384260.1, from coordinate 483,957 downwards.
CTAGCAAGATTAATATAACAAGCTCTATTTTTGGTTGAGCACGACTGCTCAGGGTAAACGTTCTTAAGGTGATTCATGTTTAAAATGGTAGTATGTTTTGAGATTAAGTATAATTTTTAAAAATTATTTATGTAAACATTTTTATCAATAATCTAGAATGGTTTTGGGATCCTTTAATACATTTAACAAATACTTTCAAATAACATTTTTCTTGGTGACTCAGCGAAATAATGACAATTTATTTGATAGCCGTTGATCCGATGTCATCCATGAACTACCTTCATGTGTGAGTCAAGATACAAGTGATACTATTTGATTGACATTAGTTGAGAGTAGTGAAAGAAACAGCCTTGCATGAAAGATCCAAACATTTTTTTTACACCATAATGCAAGGCTTTTTCGAAGTCACATATTACATTTTTGGGCTTAAGGCAGGGCCATTTTGATTTTATAAAATGAAATTTGCTTCTGTAATCCGCGGTAGATTCTCCATCCATAAGCACCTAGATGAAAGGTGTCCCTTACACATGTAACTATAATTTTTAACTATATGGCCAAAGATCAATGTACTTTCAAAAATAAACAAAAAATTTTTTAATACTAATGATTAAGTGGCAATCATTTATCCATCATTAGTTTCCTAATATAATTAATAATTTGTAATCTTTTTATATTACTGGATATAACATGCATCAATAGTAAAATAAATGACAGATTAATGAATGATGACTTAATTCATTAGATTCGTTATGTGCCAATTTCGAAGTAGCATCGCTATAGTAGAGTTTTTTAAACTGCTTGACTAGTGCGTTGTTTTAGAATCGCGCAAACATTAAATAATTTAATGAATTTTATTTAAGAAAAGAAAAAAACTACCTTGTAAGCACCTAAATAGCATGAATGTTTCTTTCAAATGTGACAGATTTAATGTGGCATACTTAATTTTCGCATAATTAACAGTAAACCAAATCATGTTTTACAAAAAAAAAAATTGATGATTTCAATGATAAATGTTATTATTGTAGTAAAAAGGCGCCCCTTTAAGAGCATAGATGCAGCTCAGAGCGCTTGATTCCTCTTTAAAAAATATACTGGCTGTATGCTTTTATTGATATCAAAGAAACTCTGAAAATCTTTATTTTGTCATAATACTAAGGGCAGTTGGAGATAGTTAACGTTTTCTTGTTTATCGTCAAGGTCAACTTGATATGACAGCTTTACAACATAATTTATTAAAGAAATAAATACTTTACTATCGGAAAAAGAAGCATAGACGCAGTCTTCATACTTTAAAACATAATTTAAGCCTTTACTTGGATTGATTGATTGGAAATTGAAGGCAAAAAAATAGCAATCAGATGTCAGACTATTAAGGTGCGATCTGATTTTTCGCATTTTTCACCCTCAAAATACAATCAATCTCTTTGAAATCAACCTTATTTATTCTACTCTTATCTCTATTATAAAAAGCTAGTTCTTTAATAAATAGTGGTATAAAACTGTTACGTAAAGGTGACCTTGTCGATAAGGCAGGAAGCATGAACTATCACTGGAGATGATTACACTAAAGTCGTATCTACTTAGAAATATAAGCTGTCATAAATTTTTTTAGTGTAGCTTTTCAAAAAAATAGGAGTAGACGCTTTAACTTCCCAAAGATTAAATGAAACTTGATTTCAGATTGTATTTGAGAGAGAAAAACTAAAAATCAGATCGCACCTTGTCAGTCCGACATTTAAGATCATTTTTTATTCTTTGACTTTAATTTTCAATCAATTCGTTTCAAGTTGAGGGCTTGATTTATTCTTGTAAGTAGCAAAATTGTGCGTCTCCTCTTCGTTTTACGATAAAAAGATGATTTTCTTAATAAATAATGTTACACAGCTGCTAAATCAAGTTGGCCGTGTCAATAAAGAAGGAAACGTAAACTTTCTCTGGTCAGCCCTGAAAGCACTCAGTTATTTCGATTCCAAAATGTTTAGCTTATAAATTTAGTCACTGTAAAGTTTCGTTACTCACTTTACCATACTTATTTCCCATGATCGTGAGGAGTTAAAGCTTTTTGTCATATTTTGGAACACATTTGTAGGTCGTATCTACATTCCACAAATCAAAGGTTGAAAATTTATTCACGAATTGGGAATCATAAAATACTACGTGTTTCTTATATTCATGTTGCACAACTTCATGACTTATTTAATATTTTTTATTCCTAACACGATATGCCAGTAGACTTTTTGCTTTATTAGAGTCAAGGTTTTAAATGAACTCATCCACAGATTTTAATTTCCTTAAAGTCTGCTGTTCCAAAGCAGTAGAATGCCATCGATAGAGAGTTTGTTCGTACATCTTAAAAGACCATCGCGCAGCAGCTTTTGGGTAACAGTAATACCAAATAAATTGATTGAATTTTTTAGCTACCAGTAATTTTAGTTTATTCTTTCTAAGATAAAAGACAAAAGAAAAAGTATGCTGCGTAAGACATGGGATCTATGAAACCTACAGATCAAGAATTTTTAATTCTAGATAGTGTACCCCACGATTTATCTCTAGTCCCAAATTAATAAATTTTTTTACAGTCCATGTTTTTAAATGAAACATTTCTTTGTGTATATAGAATAAGCCTGTGCTAAATATGCTTCAAGACGGGAGAAGATCATCACGACGGATAAATTTTAAGGTGATTTTCCCAAAAAATTAATTTTCATACTTTTGCTTGACAATTTTTTTGTAGGTTGGTTATTTATTAGTACCTGTTTCCTGTAAGTTTTAAAAAGATTACATATTTAGTTTTGTAAAGAGCCTCTAAACTTCATCGTATGTCATCAAATAAAAACTTTTAACTTATTCTTGATAATTTAAGAAATTTTTCGATCAGTTGTAAAAAATTGTATGTTAATTTTACTAGTAATTCTGTGTTAGAAAAGGAAAAACGATGAAAAAGAAAGGTTAAATGTGCTTTCGACATAAACACACTTACTCATTTAGCTCTATGAGAGAGCTACATTTATGAAAATATCGCTAGATGGTGTCTCGAGACAAGGTCAATAGTGTCACTCTAGGGGTGTCTAGGCACCTACCCGTACCACCGCTGTCCACCATTTTCAGGCAAACGATGTGCAGCCCGTTTTAAACTCGGAAATTTTTTTTTTTTTTTTGCATTAACGAAAACAATTATTTTCTCGTGTTAAATTAGTGTATTAAAACAAAAAATGAGGTAATAGCGATTAACCATTTCGTATCTAAATGTATAAATATATTGTAAATAATCAAAATAGAAATCAATTGTTTGCATGATAAGAACATTGTTTACATATTAATAAAAGTAAAAATTTAAATAGTAATTAAAATTAGTAATATATGAGTAGTACAAGAAAACAATACGTATATAAGCGTAGAATACACGTGCATGAAAGAAATAAAGTCAAGAAAGTCAACGTTAACAACCTTCTTTAAGGCAGTGTTTAATATAATATTTGAAAATTGTATTTAACTTTTGTGTGTCCGTAATTGTTGAAAATGAGAGCGACCGACAGTAGGCCCGGCTTTTGTGTACATTGTGTACACTTGTAGTCTCTGTCGGCTCAACGCTCTGTGCGTATGCGCTTGGTCGACTTGGCGTGCTGCAGGTGTGTGTGTGCGTATTCACGCGGCAAGTCTTGTATACTGTAAGCGCCAGATTATACTCAGCTCTCGTCGAAGATAGACTCTCTTAATTTACGTTGCCAAACTCTAGCATTCAAAGGTGCATACATCACCTTAAATTGTTGTGTAATTCTTCTGATTAACTTTCTCAATACAGTGGACAAAACTCAGTTGTGCAGTGCAGTGCACTTAATGCTTTGTTTAAGTTGCTCACTGCATAATCTGCAGACCAGCTCAAATAGTTAATCTCATCGAACTACCAGTGATTATCAACAGCAAGATTCAGTGAAACTCTTGTGTATTTCTACAGACAGTAATTGTGCATTTTTACAGACAATCCTTTTTCGTTAATCAATATTTCAATCAGTTATATTATATCAGTGCTTTCATTCTTACATTTATTCGTGTAACTTTCAAACTCTCTTGCAAACTTAAGGCCAGTGTGTGTTTACATATTGTGTTATTTAACTTGACTCTTTTCTTTCTACATTCTTCGCTTTTATATATTTCAATAGTTCATTGCTTCAAGACTATAGACATCATTTCTTTTCTCCTGCTATATTTTGACCTTTACTATTTTTGTGAATATTGACTGTGATTTTTCTTGGCCTTTGAGTGACATTAAAAGTTGTTATTTTATGCTGTTTAATTTTATTGTGTTTTGTTGCGTGTTCCCAATCACCCTATCTGAGCCTAGTGTGTGCTAACGCATACGCCTCGAACAGTAATCGTGTTAATCGTATTTAACTTAGTAATATATATTACTTCAAAAGTTAAGCGTCTGTACAACAATCTTAAATTTGATTTTTAGATTTGATAAATGGATGATCAAACAGAATCATTTGATTAGAGGCCTAAAAATTTGGAGCCTTTGGTGATGAGACCAAGTAGTTGTACAAACAGTTTTACAATGCCTTTTCTTGCTTCTTACGGCCATACCACTATCAATTTCTTGTGCTACTCGTATATTACTCATTTCAATTATGATTTATATTTATACTCATATTTATGTGTATACAATGTTTTTATTATGCAAACAATGGATTTCTATTTTGATTATTTACAATATATTTATATATTTAGATAAAAAACAGTTAATCGTTATTACCTCATTTTTTGTTTTAATACACCGATTTAACACGAGGAAATGATTGTTTTTGTTAATGCGAGGAAAAAAAGGATTTGCTGAGTTTAAAACAGGCTGCACATCGTTTGCCTAAAAATGGCGAACAGCGGTGGTGGGGGTAGGTGTCTAGACACCCCTTGAATGACACTATAGGTCAAGGAAACTTAAAACGCCATTTTTTGAGACGAAATAGAATGAAAATCTTGTCTCAAAAAAGAATTTTCAAGACATTCTCAAGATGTTTCAAACAAAAATAAAACTATTATATGTTATTATATGTATTAATATTTTTCTGTATAAATGCTGTTATTAAATACTTTTAAAAAATGTTTACGTGTGCCGCACTATATATATTTATACGTTAGCAATTTTATCATAGTAATTAGTATTCTTTAATTTCATAGAATGACAAACATTGTAGCTTTAAATACATTTACTTTTACTATTTTGTAAACATTTGAATCGTTATTGAAATCAGAAAAGATTTTTAAAAGAGTGAAATTTGAAAATGAATTTACAATCATGGGGCTGAAAAATCGAGAACTGGCTTGAAATATACTGTGATATGCAAAAAATATACATCCATAATTTCTTTTGAGAAATCAAGAAATACCAAACATCTCGTAAATAATCTGAATAAGGCGATATTACGATCCCGATCTTTACGAAAAATTAAAAAAAAAATTGGGAATGATAGTAGTATCTAAAATTTTTCGAGATACAAAATTTTTGAAGAAGAAGAAGATGTCAAGGAAAAAATTGCTAGGACAGAAATATCTATCCAATACTTATGATTTTTTTAGGTGTGACCAGAAATCTCCAAAAAATGTTATCTGGCCTAAGCCTAGTCTAAGCTCACCGATGTAAATTTTCTAATTTTTAATATATTATTATAAGTACATGGTTTAAAGTAAAACTTTTACTAACTATACTTTTATGCTGTCATAAATTATTTTAACACTTCCAATGGCTATTTTTTGTTACGGCTTTATAGAGGGCTCTTCGAAATTTCCAATCTTTATTCAAACTTTTACGTCTAGGATGATTGTGTTGTTTTTTTATTCCACGTAATTGCCATCGTCAATCATGCACGTTCCATTAAATTTATTTTGACCGTCGTCTATTCTTGAGCATACCAAATATCNTGAGACCAGAAATCTCCAAAAAATGTTATCTGGCAAAAGCCTAGTTTCAACTCACCGATGTAAATCTTCTAATTTTTAATGTATTATTACAAGTACATGGTTTAAAGTAAAACTTTTACTAACTGTACTTTTAAGCTGTCATAAACTTTTTTTACACTTCCAATGGCTTTTTTTGTTACGGCTTTATAGAGGGCTCTTCAAAATTTCCGATCTTTATTCAAACTTTTACGTCAAGGATAATTGTGTTGTTTTTTTCCTTCCACGTAATTGCCATCGTCAATCATGCAAGTTCCGTTACATTTATTTTTACCGTCGTCTATTCTTGAGCATACCAAATATTTATTGTGTTAAAATTAAATGAACAATTAAATTATATGTGTCGATCAAAACATAACTAGATTATTTTGCGTAACTTTATAAAAAAAAAAACTTAACTTTTAGAATGCAACACACATGGGACATTTTCCCATAACTGGCTCAAATCAATTCTCTAAGATGTATAAAAAATATTCCATTGAAGAACAATTTTATTAGGCCGTTTCTGTTTTAAATACTCTTTACAGCAATTACCTAAATTGGCAATATTTATTCGATCTAGGGCTTCTTACTAAGAAATATAGTATAACGTGTACTGCCAGTAACACTTCCCACCTCATTCTTATTACAAAAATATACTTTTTACTCTCAGCATATATTACTATTATTCTCTCTTTACTCGGAATTCGAGAAGTATCAAGATGTATACTATTAAAAATAATAACAAATTACTTACATTATGCCTTTTACAGTACTTCTCACTTTATACTTGTAAACTCTGAATTAGTGACCTCGAATCACAGAATTTCGTTACTTATTCAATGCAGATTTTTTCAATGGAAGGTTAGGTTTTCTTTTTGAACATTTCTTCTTTACAGGTTCTTTTTTTTTCTTGTTGTTCATTCTGAAAGTATTTGAAAGTGCTTCTCATTATTCTGTCACGAAAAATTTTGAATTATCAATTCGATGAGACTGTTGACAATTCAAGACACGGCTTAATTAATCTGAATGCCGAAGACTTCTATTATGTCTAGGCTGCCATTGAATTATTGTTGTAGAGATATGAAAAACCAATCAATTAAATTAATTCAAATAATGGAAAGTACATATGACGACTTCAAACAGATTAGTAACATGGATCAGTCATTGTCTGTAGAAAACTAAAAATTTAAAGATCAAAATGCCCCATAAGACCAATGCTGAAATTTCGAATTTTCAATGTGATTTTTTGTCGATATTGGCCAGCAACATGCCCTGTAACTGTAAATTTGTCGAGTCATATTTTACTATAGATTTCAATTTGGGTGCAATGGTTTGACTTTTAAAAAGGTGAAGAGCCACCTGACACAGTTCATCAAATTAATATCGTCATTTTAAACAAATTCATATGATTTTTTAAGAGTTAGCAATCTTACTGCAAATAAAAAGTTACCTAACACTAAAAAGGAAAGAAAAAATGAAATGATAACAAGTTGCATCTTCGGACTAGTACACTCTCAGATTCCTACAAAATATCAAAGGGAGTTCTCCCTCTGGGTACTGTAACAACAAGTGATGGAACCCGGCACCTATGATATGACTACAACTTCTAAAAAGTTTTTGTTTCTCAGCCTAGTTCCAGATTTTTCTTTATCACAAAAGTCTCTGGGCCTGAGTGAATGCAAAACACTGTTGGGCTGTGAGGTAGGAATTAGTGGATCCGATGTCGCTTGCAGGAAGCGCCAATGTCACTTAGAGGGCTCCTCCAGAGAAGGGCTAAACAGAGACAGGCTGACGACCATACAGTAAAGACGATAATTTACCTTTTTTGCAAGTCACTCTTTCGGTGCGACACGAAGACTTTCCTTTTTACTGGACAGTGAGTCTTATCATCATCACTATCACTGCCCGTATCANTCGATGAGACAGTTGAAAATTCAAGACACGGTGTATTAATCTGAATGCCGACGACTTAGATTATGTCTAGGCTGCCTTTGAATTATTGTTATAGAGATATGAAACACCGATCAATTGAATTAATTTAAATAACGGAAAGTACCAATCACGACTTTAAACAGATCAGTAACATGGTTGAATCATTATCTATAGAAAACTAAAAATTTAAAGATCAAAATGCCAAATAAGACCAATGCTCAAATTTCGAATTTTTAATGTGATTTTTTGTCGATATTGGCCAGCAACATGCCCTGTAACTGTAAATTCATCGAGTCATATTTTACTATGGATTTCAATTTGGGTGCAATGGCTTGACTTTAAAAAAGGTGATGAGCCACCTGACACAGACAAAGAAAAAATAAAATAATAACAAGTTACATCTTCAGACTAGTACACTCATATTCCTACAAAATTTTAAAGTGAGTTCTCCCTCTGGGCACCGTAACAACAAGTGATGGAACCTGACATCTATGATATGACTACAACTTCTAAAAAGTTTTTGTTTTTCAACCTAGTTCCAGATTTTTCTTTATCCCTAAAGTCTCCAGGCCTGAGTAAATGCAAAACAGTGTTGGTCTGTAACGTAGGAATTAGTGAATCCAAAGTCACTTGCAGGCAGCGCCAATGTCACTTGGAGGGCTTCTCCGGAGAAGGGCTAAACAGGGACAGGCTGACGGCCTTACAGTAAGGACGCTAATTTACCTTTTTTGCAAGTCACTCTTTCGGTGTGACACTAAGACCTTCCTTTTTACTGCAAAGAGAGTCTTATCATCATCACTATCACTGCCCGTATCAAAGTTGGCATTAATTCATTGCAAGGTTCTTCTCTTCTTCCTTTTAAATAAAGACAAACGTTGTAAAAAATTTACAATTAGAATAAAAATAACATTTGTTGATTACAGAGGGATGTTTTGCTTAAAAAAATTTTAAATCGCCTTTTACGGCAGGGACTTTATTATTTTCGGGCGTTTTTGGTCGAGAAGTCGGTCTACACTGGTCCGTCCTCCAAATATATTGGCCCAATTTCAGATTTTACAGACTTATAAAATCAAAAGCAATGAGATTTGTCGATCCCAGAGGGATGGTTTGCTTAAAAAAGTAAATTTTCTCTTACCTGGAACCTATTTTTCACGAATAATACCTTGATTAAGTATTCCTTGACCTATATTTACCCCTAGGGTTATGATTTTCACTTAGTTTTTAAGTTTCGATTTTCGTTCTAAGTGAACGTTTGGAACTTTAGCGTCATCAGATATTTATATTTCAAATAGTTGTATTTACAGCATAGGTTATAGCAAGGGATTAAGCTTCTTAAAAATACCTTTCATCAGTCGAGCAGCTATTCCGATGGGTAGATCGGCTTCGACGATTTTTCGGTGGGGTTGGTCGATCATCGTCCTCGCTGCTGGATTCGAAGTTTTGGGTAAAAACTCGCTTGTACTTTTTTCTTTACATTAAAAGAAATAAAACAACACCATGTCAGATAAATTGATGAACAAAAGGAGTTGAACGAGGTACGTAGCCATCGGTGACGTATAAGTAAAGTGGAGGTTTCAAAAGTTAGACTCCCTCCGCCCCCCCCAAAAAAATAAGCTCCTCAATAATGAATAATGTATAAATACGTACATGAGTGATTCTGTTGCAACTGGCTCGATAACCTAAAATTTTTTTGAGAATAAAGGTACACAATAAATAATTTTTAATATTATTCTTGTTATAAATATGATCCGTTATAAATGCCTAAAGTAATTCACTACAAAGGTATGAGAATAAAGTTTACGCGACGATTTGTGACAAAAAACGGGCTCTGGACTTGATCTAAGATAGTTATGGCGGAATCACCCATACGTACATAAAAATAAATCTCATGATTAAATAACGACATTCTAACAAAAATCGCAAAGTTGTGCCTTTAGAATGCATACACACAGAAATAAACAATAATTAATGACCTGATTATTCATGGTAGCAAGATCTCGTGGTAATATTGAGGATGGATAAAAACATAACCATAAAAAAAGCCAAGATGTTGTTCTTCTTTATATAACGAACTTTCGTTGCCAAAAGAATGCTATCACGGCACAATAGCGAATTAACAAACGATTTTGGGTAAATTAAAGCATAACTGCGCTTATACTCAGTAAATAAAAGAAGCATTTATTCTCAAGCTAATACCAAGAAGCACTAAAAAAACGAGCTCCTGCTGAATGGTAACCTTTGTTGTCAAGGCTTGTTTATTTACACTGAGTGAAATTATTACATACAGTTTTTTTTTTGAATATTTTACAGCCATTTTTTGAGAACTATGCCCTATAGGCTCTGCAATGCTGTGTTACTATGCATTTACATGCTATCGTCATTGGCATAGTAAAAAACCGCCTCAGATTTAATTGTGACATCAATCACTTACACAGCAAAGAGGACCTTATTTTACATGGCTTCCAAACCATTTGGCCATAATTGGAAATACGCACTTAAGAAATAAGTTTCTCAGAGGTGCGAGCCAAGTGAGTGAAGGCCGAGTCTCGAACTCATGAGCATGTGTTACCAAGCCCTCGAGCTACAAGAACTACAGCCTTTACCACTGTGCTACCGTGGTCGACATTTTACGTATAGTTAATGATTGTCACATTTCCGTGATTCGAAACTATGGATCAATAATAAAATTTCAAGGACAGATTAGGACCGTATCAAGTGATGGGCACCATGGGGGTGCATCTAATATTAATGTTACTTATGAGTTTCTTATGCAAATACATTATTTTGCAAATACTAACAAGTAGAAAAGAAAAAATTTTCTTGAAAACAACGTTCAAAAGTTATGCACATGAGCAACTTGTTATGCAACTTGTAAAAAGCCACTTATACATTTTTGATACTTTTTTCTAATTAACTATTCATTAAAGTCGCCAACCCTATGCTTTTTTTGGATCAACAAATTCTTTGTTGCATAAAATTTTTAAATATATTTGGTTTAATGAAAGTTGTTGGCTAGTTTTCGCACATTAGTTAATTTTCTGCAGAATCCCTTAAGGTAACGTGTTAAATTGACAATTTTTTAACATCGTTTTTCTCATAAATTACGTCGTCAAGTAAGGTATTTCTTTTTTGCAAATGAATATGGCACATTTTACAAAAATTCTGAAACAATATCAGCGAAATCTGTCAGCTAGTTCTAAAAAACCCCAGCCTCCTTAATGAACATGAATTTTTTCGCATCCTTGATAGTGATTTTCATTCATTTCATAATTTTTTTTTTTTTTAATCATATACAAAGACCTAAGACCTGAATAATTTTTCACGTGGATTAATTATATATATTAAATATAATTACTAGCGCTATAATAAACATAAAGGTGTACAACACTATGATATGTATACAGCGCGAATAGAGAGGTATAGGAAGAAAAAGGAAGGGATTTTTAAAAAAATCGATCGTATTCGTCTTCGCTATGTCCGCAGAAGATATCACCGTAAAAAATAGTAACGTGTAGATTTAATGTTGCTGTTTGTAAAAATTTATTTGGAAGAATGTCGTTAAAATACAATTTTATACTACTTTAACTCAATTCGTCGTAGTTCTACTTCTGCTGTTGTACTTTTACAACGCCTAGCACTGGAAATAATCCGACCAATGCTAGATGTGATAATTTTACTATAGCAATAGTCGAGTTTTTTTACAAATTGTGTAGTGAATCAACTTACCTGGTTAGAAAGTTTCAGCACTGTAAAGAAATTAAATAATAAATAATACATAATACAAAATGTATACGTATTTGTTTAATCTCAATTTCAGTAAATATTGGTTGTTTAACTTTTTTTTTAATTCATTATCATTGCCCATTAGAACTCGGAAGTAGCTTGTTGACATCCCATGTTAAGCCCCACAGTGGTATATAACTTTGATTTATTCTTTCATCGGTTTATTATTTAGTGTAGGGATACAGTGAGACCCTCCTGACAAATCTCACCCAAGATCTCAGGTGAGATCTCATGCCAAATTCTCATCTGAGATCTCAGGTGAGATTTCTAAAAGAAAAATACATAAAAAAATTTTGTGCAACAATTATAATTTATACATTAATATGATGATTACCTAAAATATCAACAGTTATAGAAAAAAAAAACAAAAATTCAACTAATATGGGACACGTACTCGAGCCCCCAGTTCATCAGGCAAGCATCTTACCGCTTGGCCAGAGTGGATGAGATACTAGTCTGACAATTTACGTCTATATAAAGTGTAAGTACCATGTGTTATTGTTTTTCTTATTCACAACTGAATCATACAATTATTGATAGATATAATTTTTCTCAATTTTGATTCTGATAGTTAACCAACTAGATAATATAAGTTAATAAGCTTTGGAGAGTTGAAATAACATGAATAGCTTTAAGGATTTCCGACTTTTATAAGTGTTATTTCAAAATAAAATAATATACACGCAAGCAATTTGGATTTTTTTAAAATAATTTATTCACAACACATCAAATCCCCCTGTTTTATATTCTAGTTTTTTTTATCATTACATTTGAATAGATATTTATGATAATTATAAAAAACTTATGCCTTACTTAGATATAAAGCCTCCTGAAGAGTAACTTTAAGAGAGAAGATATTGTTTGTAAAGAAAATAATGTTCCTGAATATTATCTAGTTGGTTGACTATCAGAATTAAGATTGGGAAAAATTATATTTATTAATGATTGTATGATTCAGTTGTGAATAAGAAAAGCAATAACACATGGTACTTACACTTTATACAGACGTAAATTGTCGGACTAGTATCTCATCCACTCTGGCCAAGCGGTAAGATGCTTGCCTGTTTATCTGGGGGCTCGAGTTCGTGTCCCATATAAGCAGAGTTATTTTTTCTCTTTTTTGCTATAACTGTTGATATTTTAGATAATCATTCTATTGATGTATGAATTATAATCATTGCACAAAATTTTTTTATTTATTTTTCTTTCAGAAATCTCACCTAAGATCTCAGGTGAGAATTTGGCATGAGATCTTACCTGAGATCTCAGGTAAGAAATCGCATGAGATATCAGATTAGATTTCAGGTGAGATTTATCAGGAGAGGATTAATAAGAGAACGATTTTCTCGCAGAAAAAAACTCCTTCAATTTTTTCGAAAAAGGCTCTTCCCAGAGTGAGAATCGAACCTGGCCATCAAGATACGTAGGCAGACATGCTATATCTACTGAGCCATTACTTGGCTTGATTGGTTAATTGATCTACAGGAGTAAATTTTTTTGCATTATTAAAATTAAATGATTAACGTTAATTTTTTAATAAATAACAAAACTGTTCATCGGCTGTATTCTCGAATCCCAAAAAAGCCGGTAGAAGTTTTGTGGGCCCTTATTGACGAGCCTCCTCGAATCTACTATGTACGTGGTTATATGGATTGCAATATAATTCAAATCTTGATATATATTATAAATTAAAATTTGTAAATATTTCATGCAAATTTACAAGATTTCTTTATAATAATAAATATGAACGTAGACTTATTGCACCACAACTAAATCTAAAAAAAAACAATGACAGACGACAAATGGAGTTTAAAAAACACTTGTTGCAGCTACTAGCATTGTGTAACGTAGGGCCTTGGTAATACTCGTACAATTGAAATGGGTGCACCTATTATCGACTTTCTTATAAATTTACACAAAAAAAACAGAAAATACGAATAAATTGTTCATCGTGTAATTTATACCTTTCTAATATAATATAACTATGATACTTGCCATAATTGACAAATCCAATGAATTCATTTCTAATTCTACAACATGCATGACCTTAAGCTTTTCGTCAAAGAATCGACTGGGATCGCACCAGAACTAAAGCAAGCATACACATTACATGATTATTAGGTCTCGATAATGTGGCTTGTATCTTTTTTTTTCGTGCCAATTGGGTCATGTGTACCAGGGCAAGCACCAGTCCCGAGGGACTTGCGATGCAGGCTCAAAGGAGTCCTTAGTATATACCTATCTTGGTCAGGTGAGCACGAGGTACAATAGCAATTTTTCTTCTAAAGGCACGGAAATTAATGTTCTAAGATTTAAAAAAAAAAAAAACTCCCTGAGAGAGGAAATTTTACTTTTTGTCGGATAAGTGCCATTGTCTCCACGGCTATTTTGCGGCATGAAGGACCTGCGAAGAAATAACGTCCGAGGTTGGAAAAATATTTTTCCGCCCTTGGGTGGTTTTGGGAGGCTGTTACTTCCTCGGGCGAAAAAGCAGTTTTCCGGAACTCGTTTGAAAAGTCTCCTTTACGAACCTCGTTACGTCCCTCGCCTTCGGCTCGGGCCGCAAACGTCTCGGTTCGCAAACAGAGACTTTTCGAACTCGTAGGAAAACTACTATTTCCTACCTCGGGCATTTTTAAGGGGCTGGTGTGCCCTCGGTAGGAAAAATAGCATTTGCCACATCAGCGCTATCGCTCCGTGGCTACCTTACGTCCCTCGGGTCCTGCTTCGCAGGTCCCTTAGGCCGCAAAATAGCCCCGGAGACGATGGCACTTATCCGTCGAAAACTACTGTTTATTCCATGGGCCAAAAGTGCAGCTGCGCTTTGCGCCCTTAGGCTGACTTTGGGCCCACGGGCACGAAGTAAATTACCGTGCTCAAAGTGTGCCCATGGGCGTAAAATTTTACTTTGAGCTTGCGAGACAAAAAATGACCTACGCACCTCGGGCACAATCATACAATAAACCACGGCCGTCAGCCACGCTAGTCGCACTCTGTGCCCTAGGTACGTAATATACTATTTTGTGTTCTTAAATTATGTCTGTTATATAAAATAATGTTGAACCTTTTACAATATTTTGATCACGTTTCACATAAACATCTCATGATCTTATTTAGTTTTATAAATTACTTTAAAGTTAATAAATTATTATGAGTGGCAAAAGTCCTAATTCTGATGTTTTTATACGAATATAAGAGGGACAGACGAAATAAAAACTGTCGAATCTGCTATAGAGTTGCATTGACAAAACCGTGGTAGATTATAACTACAGTTAAAACATACTAAATAGATACGATTCGTTATTTAGACAGTTTATATGGATGGTTCAAAAAAAAAAATTGAATAAATCTTAGCAAAAACAAACGATCGTTAAGATTTTCGATTAAAACTCTCAAAACTCTTACTAAGATCCGAAGAATGTACACCAACTTTGAGCTGCTATTTTTTGAACAACACTATGTGTACACACTGGCATCTGAGTAAGCCTTTTAACACTCGAAACTTCCAATGAAAAATATGTATACTCACCACGTTTCAATAAAAAGTAGCAAGAGTAGCGGCTCCTACAACCAAGAATATCAAATCTCTGATTTTTTGATCAATTTTTTCCATGACTAAAATTTATTTTATCAATAAGTGGACTCCAAAAACAGTGAAAATGATACGAAGAATTAATTAACTTCAAGGGCTTACTGTTCAGTCTTTTATTCAGTTGACAACGTTTCGACTGCACGTAAGGCAGTCCTTCTCAAGTCTCAATTATGTAGAGCAACGTCCACTTAATATTAAAAAATATCTATATCTGCTCTAATATAACCGACTGACTTTTAAGCTGTCTAAATATTCAAAGCCCTTAGAGTTTATTAATTCTTCGTGAAATTTATTTTAGATAGAATTATAATTTAAAAAATTAAAGTTTTTTCGCGTTCCATCAAAATTTTTTTTTTTTTGG
>NW_019384260.1:447448-466181 GCF_000648655.2 Copidosoma floridanum | reverse complement strand
GGAGTTAGCTTGTATATATTACACATTAATTAATACAAATATGAAGTTTCATTATTATTTCAGGAAAAAAAAGAAAAAAATGCAGGAGTTAATTTCAGTATTTTTTACAATAAATTCCAATTGTAGAGAAAGTAGTGGTACAGTTATTAGGATGTTCAATCACAAATGATATTGCCTACACGCAAGATTTTTTAAAGGTATAGTTGCTCTTGTAAATTATATTTTACAGATTTATAGTAAGACTCACATGTTTTATCGTGACGTTGCCTTAGGCGGCACAGCCACGTTTTTTTAATTTATGAACTTTACCACAAGATTATTCATTAGTTTTAAATTCACCAGAAAAAAAAAGACGATGCAACTTTACCCCACCATACGTTAGGTATTATTACACTAAAACAAGATTTGGGATAAGCACAATTAAAAACACTGATATCGAGGGAAAAAGCCATTGCGGCATAAAAAACCCTTTTTATTAAAACTAGTCACAATCGAGAAACTTCACTGCAGTGAAGAAGTAATATTTACGTGCATCAAAAAAATTTTTTTTTATTTCTCAACAACGGAATCCTGATAAGAACTGTATTTATAAGTTCAACAAACATTTTACAAAAAATAAGAATAATAAGTACAGACAGTGGGTTATGATACGTAATAATCGGAAAGGCAATAACTTTGCAAGTATTAACTAATTACTTGCTAACTTGAACTCAAACTCGTCTGCTTTCACGTATTCTTGTATCAAAGTAGATGACGTGACCAGGTTTCCGTACGTTAACGAACGATAGATAGAGGTCATAAGTATGTCTGTATATATGATTATAACCTTTCATTCATTCTCTCGCTCGTACTTCCATAGCTATTGTAACACTTCTTGTTTTGAGCTGTGCATAACAGGTTTTATGTCAGCGGTCTACATTTGAGCGTATCACGCAGGAGACACGGGCTCGATCCCCGGTCAGTGCACCGAGTTTGACATCGAATTTTCAGTCTTCTTATAATGGATATATAATATAAATATCTTCTTATTTTAGATAAATCCCCTTTATTTGTCTTAAATATTGATGAATATTCCTTAAAATTAATTAAAAATTTTTTCAGGAGAAATAAATATTAATCCATTCATGTTTTATTTGCTTTAAAAACAAATAAATGTTTTTTAACTGCAAGAAATGTTTATTAAATGGTATAACATATCTCATACTTTCAAACACAAGCGCTTTTGATTGGAATATGTATTTATTTATCTAAAACAAAGTTTTGTTTAATCCAACTAAATGTTCTTGTTAATTTACAAAATATTTTTCCAAACTTAATAAATATTTGTTAAGGTTTTTAAGCTCTGTCCTTATAATTANATTGTAACACTTCTTGTTTTGAGCTGTGCATAACAGGTTTTATGTCAGCGGTCTACATTTGAGCGTATCACGCAGGAGACACGGGCTCGATCCCCGGTCAGTGCACCGAGTTTGACATCGAATTTTCAGTCTTCTTATAATGGATATATAATATAAATATTGAATGAAATGTTCCTAAAATATATTATACAATATTATATTGGAATACATAGTTTACTCACGTACATATACATAATCTATCAATATAAATTCAAAAATTGGGTAAAATATTATGTATTAGGTGATCTATCAATTAGGCGAAATATCATCGTCCCGTCCAATGGTGCAGTCAGTCTCAACATGAAGTGATGTAAGGCTTCTTTCGTTGCCGTGTCTTTTAAGTATGTAATTGTAGTTTCTTGTTGCGTGGGAGAAGAAATTATTGTTCTCTTTTTGGGTTGAGGAGTAAATAAGCCTTTTAGCACTCGAGCGTATTCCGGACTATATGATTCGGGCCCTGTTGGTTTATTGGGACCTTCCATGTATTCTGTTTCCGTTGTTCTTGTATACGCCCTGACTCTATGGTTTGTTATTGGGGTGCTTGTTGCGAATTTTTTTACAGATTTCCTGCTTCTATTTGTAGTCTTTTTATTGTCACACGCCTCTCACTCCTGCCCCCTTTTATAAGTAGTCAAATTTTTCTCTGTCTGTGGTGAATACCCTAAAAACTCGATGGGGACTAGGGCGTAGCCTAAACTTTTTGATGCCCTTTGCAACCCTTCGAGAATTATTTCCGGGAACACTCTACTTTTATTGATGTCTGGGCTCTCCACGCGATATGTTACTGAGTTTTTTTTGTTTTCAATCTCGCCCAACTCTTTCTGCTCTATTAAAAAAGGGTTTGACTGTCTCATTTTTCGTTTTACCGCCCAATTATTCTCCGGTTTCGGATGACGTTCGTGGACGACCGCAATTTCACGTCTCGGTCTGTGAGGTAGGACGGAGTTACTTCCCCCGTTATACAAGTATTTTCTTGCTCCGTGCGACTTCCTGTAAAATACACTCAACCGCTGCGACGTCTTTTAGTCTACAGCTCGTTGTCGCCTTTCTAGCTATATTCCGTGTTTCCGCGTCATATCGTTCAATTTCTTTCTACCATTTGCTCTCGTTTGCTACCGCGATCGCGTCCACGTTGAATGCATCTTTAACACATTCTTCCTCAGTATCGTACATATTCGTAGCCGGAAGGTTTTGCTTGTTTTTCGCGACCTCATCGAAACTTCTGGTGCTTTGGGAAGCCATTTTCTTAAGGACATGTTGTTAGGTTAAATGTTATCGTCAATGTTCACCAGTAATATATTCATGTCAGGTTTAATTATTATATTAGAGTGGCGTTTTTAGATCTGAATTTTATGAATCATGCGATTCTAAAAACTAAGAATTTGAGTATAATCTACGTGTAGTGTGCAGAACATTTCGTAATGGGTTTGCTATACACAGAAAAAAAAATTTCCTCAATTCAAATAAATGCATTTATTTGAATTTGATTTATTTGGATTAACAAAACCATTTGCTGATTCAATTAAATATTTACTTAAATCAGTTTAATTATATATTAAGCCACAGATATATTTAAATTTGAAAAATTCAATTAAAGATAAAAAATAACTATTAATATACAAGACATACATGATTTATTCGCAACAAATAAATCATTTACAAGAATACGTTTAAAAAAACTAGTATTTCGTTTCGAGTAAGAGACGTTCCAAANATGATATTGCCTACACGCAAGATTTTTTAAAGGTATAGTTGCTCTTGTAAATTATATTTTACAGATTTATAGTAAGACTCACATGTTTTATCGTGACGTTGCCTTAGGCGGCACAGCCACGTTTTTTTAATTTATGAACTTTACCACAAGATTATTCATTAGTTTTAAATTCACCAGAAAAAAAAAGACGATGCAACTTTACCCCACCATACGTTAGGTATTATTACACTAAAACAAGATTTGGGATAAGCACAATTAAAAACACTGATATCGAGGGAAAAAGCCATTGCGGCATAAAAAACCCTTTTTATTAAAACTAGTCACAATCGAGAAACTTCACTGCAGTGAAGAAGAGTCCAATTTCAATTTGTATGTGTGAGTGTGAGTGAAATCGAGGGAAGAAGAACTGAACGCACAGGTTGATCCTAGTCGAGGAAAAAAATGGCGAAACTCGCGAGTAGCAAAATACAGTTAATGAACTGTTGGTGCTGTTAGCACGCTATTTCGAACGCAGCTCCTGACTGCTGGTGCAAGTAGCACACTGTACCAAGGACTCGGTATACCGGTCACCAGATCAAGTAAGAGAAAAAAAAACTAGGCAAAGGCGAAGTAATAAAACGTATGAACGTCTCGAAATAACTTTGTCTAAGCACTGACTGACTCGCGAGCTCGCACATGCTCGCGCGCCCGTCAGTAGGTCGAGCAGAGCTCTCGGCCGCCGCTCCGGTAGCCAATCAGCCGGCGCCGCAGCCCAGAGCTCCGCGATAGTGTGGCCGAGCATTCAACGCGCAAAACAAAAGATGACGAGAAAGGACCCAAAGGGGGGAAAGCCCGAGAAAAGCGTGTTCCTACGGAACATTATATATAAAACTTGGTATTACGTTAAATAACGTCAAATTATGGACGTCTTATTACTTCCACAATTTATTGTAATATAAGATCAAGTAAAACTAGTTTACGGATATGGTTATTTCAAATTTAGTTTCATGCATTTTAAACACACGAAAAAATCTTATTGCTTATCATATATTTATTGCTAATACATCCTGTAAAGTCATCTAAATCTGCAATGCATTGACAATGTTTTGTATATGATGAATTTTATGGAGATGTAACAATGTAATTTAAGAATCTACAATACTTATAATACAATTCTTACGTCACCATGCAACTTGCTCATGCCAACAACTTCATTTGTTCGTATTTCACGCATTTTTTGCTCTCCCAATCTCATATTTGTGGAGCTATTGTTTCAGCATTGCTCTTTCAATTTCTGCAAATTTTATTTTATTAAACCATGGCGAATTTCAGAGAAACGTTCTAAACTTCTGATTCATTTTTCTCCACAAAAAACAAGTTTTTGAGAAAAAAAATCACTTTATCGAAAAAAGCAGAAGAAAATCTATTGATTTGTGTTTTTTACTTATTTTCTTAGCTATTTCCCAGCCATTATGATCGAGTTGAACTTAGCGTTTTTGGGTGAAAATGTCCTACGCGCGCAAGGTGGTCCATTCTTAGTGGACAAGCCCATATATCATGTGCTGTACACGCGAATATTCCATGGCTCTCATTCTAAATCAGCGTGATGACACACGGTACACTTTGCACGTAGGCTTCACGTGCTACATCTGTTCGTGTCATGCAGTCTAAGCTCGCAGACCATACTATATTAATATAGTTTTTTTTTTTTTTTTTTTATATTCATCATCGCCCCTTAAGGGCTCAGACATGGCTATTTTGACACCATAAAGTGTATTTAGCCATACGTTGGGTATTTAATTTAAATAAATCATGTTTTTGAACGTATTCTTATAAATAATTCATTTGATTCAAATAAAATTTATTTGAACGAACCAAACTTTTTTTTCAGTGTACGATTGAGGATCACTTGTTAATTTCTTATTCTTGAATGCACTTACCCAAGCGTAGCTAGTAACCCTAGAAGCGTGCATACAATTTTTCACATTATTTGCGCCGATGTTGTAACTTAGTCCAGTTGCTGCCCACCTCATAGTGGTCCTCTGGGTTGCTTTCCGTTGTCTCCACTTAAACGATGAAGCGCCAAACCTGAGTCAGTCACCGCTGTCACCAAAATGAGCCTGTTACGGAAGGGTTCCTGCCAAAGGACGGTAGCGACGATTATAAGTTGAATTCTGTTTTTTCGTATAGATTGTGAGGGAGCGTTACAACTACCCAGAAGCTCCGTCAAATCCCGACTGCCGTCCACTGTCATGGCACGGCCGCAGTTCTCATGCCCTGACTTCTCCTTCGAATTCCTAAGGAATTCGGGGAGACATCACCTCATATCCAGGGCCAATCCGAGCTTTGCACTTGTGTGCTGACTCGGCCTTTCGATCTGGCTGTTGCCGAGCGCTCGGGTGCTTGACTGGAAAGCGCTGAGCTTGCGCTAAAAAGGGCAAGCCATGGGCATAGATCAGCCTCGCAGGGCCACGTCCGTGACAATATATATATATAGGCATAACTGACAGCGATCAAGGCCATGCTAACATCAATGGAGAGTATTGTATGAAATATAGTTAACGTTAAAGTTGCACTTTTTTGTTCCTTAAAATCATAGATTGATCTGGACCAATTGCGTTAATTATTTGAAATAAGTTTACAAACTTATTTATTTTAGTACATTTTGGCAAGATACTATTTTTCATTTTTTGGTAATATCTACTTATTAAATAATTAAAATAAACTTAAAATTTAATTGTTTTTTCATAAACCATAGACTATCCTTGCATAAACTTGTTTAAGTATATAACTCAAACAATATTAAATTATATTACACATTAATTAATACAAATATGAAGTTTCATTATTATTTCAGGAAAAAAAAGAAAAAAATGCAGGAGTTAATTTCAGTATTTTTTACAATAAATTCCAATTGTAGAGAAAGTAGTGGTACAGTTATTAGGATGTTCAATCACAAATGATATTGCCTACACGCAAGATTTTTTAAAGGTATAGTTGCTCTTGTAAATTATATTTTACAGATTTATAGTAAGACTCACATGTTTTATCGTGACGTTGCCTTAGGCGGCACAGCCACGTTTTTTTAATTTATGAACTTTACCACAAGATTATTCATTAGTTTTAAATTCACCAGAAAAAAAAAGACGATGCAACTTTACCCCACCATACGTTAGGTATTATTACACTAAAACAAGATTTGGGATAAGCACAATTA
The DNA here is from genome assembly GCF_000648655.2 of Copidosoma floridanum. The sequence goes on along the minus strand of NW_019384260.1, from coordinate 459,874 downwards.
AAAACACTGATATCGAGGGAAAAAGCCATTGCGGCATAAAAAACCCTTTTTATTAAAACTAGTCACAATCGAGAAACTTCACTGCAGTGAAGAAGAGTCCAATTTCAATTTGTATGTGTGAGTGTGAGTGAAATCGAGGGAAGAAGAACTGAACGCACAGGTTGATCCTAGTCGAGGAAAAAAATGGCGAAACTCGCGAGTAGNCTTTTATTTTTATATTATTATTGCAACCTATGTCAATGTAAATTCCATTTTTATTCTTGCATCTTGATTACAAGACATGTAATTGACTATGCGAAAACCATGGTTTTTTCGAATATAATCCAATACAATAAAAACTTTAACATTGAGATGTATTGATGGTCATTAAAAACGCTAAGGCTAAAGAAAATTGTTTTCTGTGTGAAATAAAAGGTAGCGATGATGAATTTTCTGTATTAAGAGTTATTTTTAGTATAAAAACTCTCTATCCAATTTTCTCACCAGTTGTAATTTTTGCTTCAATATTGTATTGATGTAATTTTGTAGTTTTCATTTGTTTTCATTCATTTTGTAGTTAAAACGATTATATTTTTTCTTCTCCAATATCTAATTAAAATTAAAAAAATGTTTTGTCAGTTGAACAAATATGGATGGTATTAAGTTTTAAAATACGAAGCAATGACTAAAAATATAATAATTTGTTACTTTCTTGTATAATCATACTTCTATAACTATTTTTTGAAACTGAAAGAATCTGTCCGAAATCGCCTCCTAAAACAATCAATTTATTACCAAAATGGATCTTTCTATTACATAAATCATGTAATGTTCTTTCAACTATTTCTAAGGCTTTTTTAGGATCATAAAAGCCTTGTCCCATATAATTAAATCTACTTCTTTCAATTTTTTTTTCAGATTCAAATTCTAAGAACGAACTTTCTACATTGTTTGAGTTGGTTGTTTACTTAATAAAAAAACTAAGTGGACCAGTGAGCGCATCAGGTTATTCGGTATTAGCTGCTTAAAATTTTGTTCATTTATTGAATGAACACAAGTGCAGGCAGTGAAGTGTATTGCGTAGATAACAATAAACTGCTTCAAAGCACGATTAATAAATATATTTAAGCATGAGCGGACCGAGCGTATCGGGTTATTGGAGTTAGCTTGTATGCATGCAAGCTTTGCTTTAGTAAGTTATTCATAAATAAATAAATATCTTCATTTAATTGAATACGAAATACAAAAAAAAAAAAAAGAAAAAAAAGTGGTTCCAAGAGTCTCGAACTCACAACTTTTGGCTCCAAAACAAAGTGCGTATTTAATTTAGCTAACACACATGCCATATTTTAGAAACAAAAATTTACATATGTTCATAGTATGTACTGAAGCTTAACTTTTACTTGTGTATGCTTTCGTTGATTAAATTTTGTTCTAAATTTGCATAATGTGTACTTACTGAAATGTTTCACTTTTCCTCAATTTTGAAGAAGAGCTTGTAAGTGTAAAAAGTTTTAGGAAATAAACAAAAGTGCAGACAAGCGAGCGTATTGGGTCATTTGTGATTAGCTGTTTGGGATTTTGATTATTTGGAAATGAATAAAACTGAAGGTAACCAAGTGCATTACGTTATTGGGGATTAGCTGTTTGTGGTTAATTTGTTTAGTAAATAGGTATAATATTATTAAAATATTAGTATTTTTGTTGGGTTAATTGAAATTAACTTGTTAAGATTAGGTACGAAGAGCATTTAACACTAAATAGCGTTTAGATAATAATAATAAATAAATAAAAAAGTATTCGAGACTTGACTTAAATATAGGGATTAAGCTATAATAAATGCTTTTACTACAAAACTGATAAAACATAATTAGTTTTCAACTGACACTTTCTTCAACCTAAAATTGAACTGACATCTACATCGGCAAAAATTTGACCTTACATATTTTTTAACCAAATTCTGAACTGACACCGTCTTTAACCAAACCTTGATCTTACTACTTCTTTTGCTTAACCGTTGATATAATTATATTAGATTCATTAGATTACACTTCAATGTTTTTAATTCTTTGATGTTATTCGAATGTATCATTATAGAGCTTATTTTTGTCTGTTAATATAATGAAATTTCTCAGTTTCATAAACGAAATCTTTTAAGCATGATATGTCATTAAGTTCTTATAGTTTCCTGCTTCTTTATAATATTTTGAAATTCCTAAATATGTCTTTTTTGTGGAAACTTTAATTGATATAATGAATAATTGTATTTTCTAACTGCCAATGTGATATATAAAAAAATCAATTTAATGTGACGTAAACTTAACAATTTCACATTTACGTAATCAAAAATGATGACTCAAAACCAGCCGACTTTGCGAGCTACTGCATATCATAATAAGATCCCAGGGTCAAATGCGTAAAGAATTATAACAACCTATTGAAAATTCGTAAGTAATAATCTCGATTATTCATAACCTGGATAATTCAAGACAAATTGAGATCGGTTGGGTGTTAACCTTGCATAAAAATATTTAAAAGTTTGTTTTACTAAACGTGTTGCCTGAATTCGTAATTTTTTTGATTTACAACTTGAATGTTTGTAGAAAATAACATTGGATAACGCTTGTTTCCCATAAATTCATAAATGAACATTGATTACGATCTTTGCATTTATCAACTAATGTGGTTAGGCGTTTGGTGTTCAATACGGTCAATTATTTTATCCACACAGCTCCTAGCATTGACATAGCTCATACTCTGGTTCGTATGCAAGTCTGGATTTTTTTTTTCTCGAAAGTTTGTATTTTGCTTAAAATGCGAGTCGGGATGCTGACCGCTCCTATTTGACGAGCTGTGAAGCGAATAATCCTCCAGTGCTTGTAACCAGAGTATTAAGAGACTGAGTAATCAGTATAGCATACTAGAAGTTCTCCAAACTTTTTATTTGGGAAAACTTTAAAGAAATTTTGTCCTTTTTGACTTAATAGTTATACTGTCTCTTAAAATGTGTCATAGGTCATCTACTACTAAAAGCAGAAAACAGTCTGGCTCGCTTATTATTCACCCACGTGCGCATGTGATACGTGATGTATTGACTGAATTAAATTTTAAATCCGAATTAAAATTTGACTGCTGGACATTTATACATATATATACGAGAAACATTTAACTTTCATCGATGGTTTAAAATAGTTTGCAACAAAAGTTTTTGTTAAAATGCTTAAGATAAAACTCTGTCCGCTAAACTCTTTTGTACAACGTACATGTAAAATACATTTTGACTGTTACAAACCTTAAGCACTTGCGTATACATTTATTTTATGTTTTCCAAATATGCAAGCCTATAACAGCTTATTTAGTTAACCATCTTATGGGTAAAAAATAGTTCATTTTATTTGGAAATTTTGAAACCATGAACTTTTATTTTAGTTATTATTTTGTATAAGTACCCGATTAGAAGCCTACCTTCCGGCGAGTTTCAAGCCCGTTAATGATGCCATAAGCTAGGTGTACGGACCAATTACGGCACCATACATGGCCTGTATGATAAATGTTACCAGGTGAGAACATGGACCGGTTATGGCAGCCATAGGGTCCGGTAACCATATACAGTCCGTATAATCCCCAGAGCAGGCAAACAGAAGCGAAGATAATAAAGCTTAACCAAACTTTAATAAATAGGAAATGATAAATGATCCGAAAGTAATTAATCATTAATGACCCAGCATATGCAAAAATAGTCTTTATTAATCATTTTAAATATCGGTACAACTAGAAATTTAACTAGTACATTAACATTATACGTTACATAATAATCTCATTATTCTCCGTTTTCTTTGCTATCGTCATTTTTTTTTAAATCTAACTGGATTTTTTCTCAGCATTATTTTATCTCGTCCTCCTTCCCAATCAATACAGTTATTAATAATACTTCTTTGAGTATCAAATCATTACTGAATAAGTAGCGTTCAGACGCAACATCAATAGCAATCTGCAATCTATTTGAAAGCGCGAGTGCGAGAGAGAGGGCGAATGATCCTTTATCTCTCTCGCACCCGTGCATTCGAATAAATTGCAGATTGCTATTGACGTTGCGTATGAACGCAGCCTAAAACACTGCTGTTCGTTTTGTACGCATATACCCTCGGGCCTGTATACAAGCAGTATAATAATGCCGTACCGTATGGTTGCCATAACCGGTCCATATACTCACCTGGTAACACTTATCATACAGGCCGTACTGATTACCCTCCGACAGCGGTATATGGTCCTGATGGTATCTTCCAGAAACCGTAAACTTATTATAATCAGGATAGTAATGTATAATCTTGTATGACAGTAAAAATAAAAGATTTCAAATTTTGTTTAAAATTTGTTTTTACCGACTTGGCAGTGTTGAATTTTAATTACACGCAAAACCTCACACCATTATTTACAAATTTTTCAGCGAGCGACTTATTGGGTTAATGGTTTAAATTGCCCACGACGCTGAGTCACGTAAAGTCTGTGGAAAAGTGTGCCCCAGCCACGCCTACGGCACCAGGCATATTACACGCGGACTTGCGCTCCCATACATACGCGTATGTGTGTATGTGTCTGAAAACACTGACAGTTTTGAAATTAGATTGAAACGTATTAAAGAGGAATCAGTGTTAGGTAAAAAGAAATAAGTTTAAAAAATAGAACAAATACCAAGTAAAATTTGTCATTTTCTCTCGTCAACTCTGAAGTCATTCTGACCTTTGGCAGGTATAGTGCTATTACCGTCAAATGGTGAGTTTTAAACCATTTTTGCTTAATTCTTTCTTCATGGCAACAATAAAAATATTATTTTATGCAAGAAGTTGCCTCTGCATATACTACGAATTTTGATTACATTAATAATTTTAATTAAAAAAAATATATCAAAGGCTTTAAACTATATTTTTCCAGTGTCATGATTTTCTTTTTATAATAAACTATTAGTAGCTGTAGAAATATCAGCAGTGCCACTAGCAATAGCAACAGCAGCAGCAGCGCTACCAATAACAGCAGCAGTAAAAGTAGGAATGCAACCACCAATTAATAAGCAGCGCCACCACCACTACTACCTCGACTTTTTGTACTCTGTTTGAATCAACCTAAATCAGAGTATATAAATAAATGGTAACAGGTCTTGTAGATACTCTTCTGTTATATGGAAGACCTTTTTGTAATGCTTATGTCATTCGGCGCTACTTGTCACTTCAACCTATATTCTTTTAAAAATGCAATGAACTTTTTTTGACGGTGGCCATTTCAACTATTTTGCTTTATCAGATTTAAGACAGATAATTATCGACAAAAAGGCAGCACCATAGGAAGGCATAGCGAATAGTATGGTGGTTAATGAGACAACTACCATTTTCTCCACTACCCCCATCATTACCCACTTCCCTTCAATCACTAAAACCATCGTAGACAATATTGATACCACGATTACATATACTTAGTGATGTTATATATGATGAGCAATGAAAACCGTTTTAAGAATTAATTAACCTTATTTACAAAAAGCTGCAATGAAAGAGAAAGTGAAAGAAAAAAAAGAGGAAAAAAAAAACAAGTTTTTATTTGAAAAAGGAAAGAGAAGCGAGAGGTTGAAACTCGCACTTAACATAAAACAATTGGAAATAAGATATGACTTAAGGAACAGTAGCTGCCAAAAAAAAAGTTGAAAGCTGAAACTAAAAAGCGTTTAAAAGAACGAAGAATCTGAAAGCAGTTGAACAAATCACAAATGACATTTAAAAATGTATAGATAAAAGTTGATCGTTACTTTTGTATAGTATCGTTTGACTTGTCGTATGAGCTGCTGAAATTGTGTAATGTCAAAAAGTTGTAAGGTAAATGCTTATATTGTTTTATGCATGACAAAAATTATAAATCAATTTTTATATACTCTAATCATTACATGTTTAGTGTTTAGAAACTTATGGGGCTCAGGTAACAGCGAGTACTCATACTAAACATTGTTGTTGTTTTTGATAAAGGAGACTATTTTTTAATTTTACACAAAGCTCACAGTATTTGACTATAATGCTAAATCCTTACCTAAATTACAGTGTGGTGGACGTTAAGGTATAATCCAGATTGGTTATGCCGTGTTTAAGCCATTTTACTGTGTGTAAATACAGTGAGTAACGTAAATTGTGAATTATTTATACCCTAAATGTGTAAAAAAAAAATCTGTATGCATTGAAATGGCTTAAACAAGGTGGTCATCCAATACACCGTACCTAACCCACTGTATCCTGTATTAATCAATTATGTTCTTGACTTCGTTTTTCCTACAACTAATTTGATTGTATTAAATAATCAAATCATTTTACTTTTTAGTTAGTTAATCTCCTAAGTAGTTCAAAGACGAAGCCAACCAAGGCTATGGTACAATACTGTAAGGGAGTAGCTAAGAAAATTTGACATTTTCAAAAACATACTTTAAATACTAAAGATGATTTCATGCTAGTGAGAATATTGATGGACATGAATAAAAAGGGTTGTATGAACCTAGCCTCAGAGATGTTCTACTGTAAGTTTTGACCTTGGGAGATTATTAAAAAATGAAGTTATTAAAAAAAAAAAAGACAATACACAAAAAAATAATATACAGGAGAAATATGTTATATTTTGTTATAAATCACAGTGTTTGATTAGTATGTCGGACGAAGTTTGTTTGATAAAAAGGTGAAACCAGCAAAAATACTTTTAATTAATCTACTGTTACATCCACGTCGTTTCTATCTATTCTTTCACATCTACTTTTACATGATTTTCAACGTCGATTTTCTTCAGCTTATTATAACTAACGAGATCTTTTACATTTGTCCAATCGCTTTTCCTTTAGTTTGATCGTCTGCTTACGATAAGTGATAATGTATTCAACATTGTATCGAGGATGCAATTGATGATTGGTGCTGATCTTCGAAAGTGTAGAGTCGAGCGTCAATGCACTCGTATTGGCCAGGTGCAAGAGATGGGAGGGGATAGATGAGTTGACGCCAGCGTGGGTAGTGGCGGAAACAGGAAACCTGGGGTACCAAATTACTGTCATTTTTGCTTATTTAAGGAAAGAATAACAGTATTTCGTCAAATTTACAGATGTTATCATCACGTCGAGAATATCGAGAAGATAGTCCCGGTGATATTCTGGTAGATGACTGTAGGTAGTGTTGGTGCTGTGTGTTAAAGAGTGTGAAAGCAGTCGTTCCTAATTACCCTACCTTAAAGCAATATAGAGTCAAACTGAGTCTCCTATCCTATCGCGAGTTATCAGGTGTAATAAATTTCTGTGGTAACAGCAAGCCATGATGTATGGATCGTCCGCCTTTGTAGTGTGCCGCTTCCTCAATGTAGGTTAAATGGCTGTTATTTACATGAATAAATAGGCAGTAAATATTTAAATGTGCCTTGTGTCAGGACTTGTTAAGTGTAGCGCTGAATGCGGTTGTAACAGAGTAGTGTCTCAGTGATGCGTTGTTATTGAGTGCTTCGTAATTTAACAAAAAAGCTACTCAACTTTTCCAAAATCATTTTGCAATCCTTTCCCAAATAACATTACAGTAATAGTTGCATAATATACAACATCATAGCGCTGCTGCAGCTGCTGCTATTGTGGATGGCACTGCTACTATTACTGCTACTGCTGGAAGTAGCGCTGCTGCAATTACTGCCGTTGTTGGTAGTGGCCCGGACGCTATCACTGCTACTCCTATTGGTGGTGGCACTTCTGCTGCTATTAATGGTGGCACTGCTGCTATCGCTGCAGGCACCGCTACTGCTGTAGGTAGTAGCGCTGCTCCGATCGCTGCTGCCATTGGTGGTGGCCCTGCCACTGCTGTTGAAAGCACTGCTACTGCTGTTGGTGATAGCGCTGCTGCTGTTGGTGATGGCCCTGCTACTATCGGTGCTACTGCTATTAGTGGTAGAGCTCCTGCTATCGCTGCTACTGCTGAAGGCACTGGTACTGCTATTGGTAGTGGCACTGCTGCTGTAGCTGCTGCTTTTTAAAGCACTACTACTGCTGTTAATGATGGCGCTGCTGCAATTACTGCTGCTATTAGTGGTAGCCCTGTTGCAATATTTTCGGCTGCAATTGGTGGTAGCACTTCTGCTGCTATTGGTGGTGGCTTTGCTGCTGTTGCTACTGTTGATGCTTATAGTATAAAATTACCTGTACCTGTAGTGAAACGTGGTAGTGTAAAAGACGTTGCAGTTTTTTTTTTTTTTTTTTTTTTTTTTTTTTTTTTTTTTTTTTTTTTTTTTTTTTTTNACTCAACTGATCGTCAGATTTGTGCACTTCTTACGCAATAGTCTTGCCCACGCATCATGCATCAGAATTATGTAAGATCTTGGAAGCAGACTAGATGCAGACTTACACAATTTCGTTGTCGATGTAAGTCTTGTGCAAGAAGTACGTAAGAATTGCAAAGACTGTGCTACCAGGGTACTGTCTAAATTTGAATTACACTGGCCGTGTAATACTGGCAAATATAATTTTTAACCCTTATCACGTAAAATCACAATAAAATCTACCTAATCTAATAAAACCTATGATAATTGAAAAAAAGTAATAAGATTTAGCTATCAATGTGTTTTAATTTTGTTTGCAATTCGCTTATTTGGTTCTACAAATCTTTTTGTAATTTTATCATCTCTACAATTTCTCCTTGGGATTTATTTTTTTGTTCAATTTCATCAATTTTTTTTTTAGTGTGCAACAAGTTTGGCCTTTTCTTTTTCGATTCTAGTTTGTTGTTTTATAAAATTTTTTTGTTGCTTGATTAATTTGTCGTTTTCTCTTTTTATTTGTAACATTTTTGTTTTCTCTGATCTCATTTTTTTTCTACTGCTATTTCCAATTTAACAACTTTATTTTTTTTTTCTTTACTGATTTTTTACCACAGATGACCTGATATAACTGATGGAGTTTTAGTTATACTCTTCTTTTTGTTTACTGATTGAAAAATATCTTCAGAAGGCCAAGACANATTTCATTCGTTGTATAAATAATGGTAAAGAGACGCGAAAAAATTTCAACAGATTATATATACGCTTTGCGAATGATTTTCCAACACGCGAGAGAGAAAGGGAGAGTGCACCTTCTGCTTGCACCTTCCCGACAACGCCCGTGTACGAGTGTGGCGAGAGAATAAATCGACGTTTAAACGCACCTCGGCGATACAGCTGTGTATACACGTACACGAAGAGCCACGCGACGAAAAACGTCCCCCCGGCAGCAGCGAAGCGTAAGAAATTGTTGCATATTCACCGTCTTCGACATCATCGAGTCCCGCAGCATGAATAATTCAATAACCCTCGGAAGACCCGAGATTCGCGCGAAACGTGCGTTTTATTGCGAAAAATTTTTTTGTATATTCATCTTCAAAAAATAATTTTGTATGTATTTATTTTTATTGACTGCCAGTAATTGGAGCAGTGCCAGTAATACCCACAGTTGCCCAATTGGTGGTTAAGCTTGCTCCACTTAGTTTTGTGGTCCCAGATCTCTCTACATTATCTTCAAATATTCCAACCGCGTATGTATCAGGTACGTTGGCGAATAAAGTGATGGATCATTTGGAATTGACTTCAATAATTTATTTAACAGCAACTCTGGAACAAGTAAATAAGCTTGTAGAAAAAAAAATTAATTTAATAACAGTCTAGGAAAAAAATTAAAAATGATATTTTAAGGTCTTTTTAGGAAACCGATACCAAAGGAAGTTAAAGCGTATATTTGTGACAAAATGTAAAAAATTTGATTTTAAAGGTAGAGTAAGTATGACAGTTTACACATATACATACCTTATGTTCAGATTTCTTGATAAATATAAATAGAAATTTATCATACCGTAATAAACATGGGCTTTATTAAACACAAAATATCCACAAAAAAGAAAGTGTAAAAAGTTCATAGATATTTGTAATAAAATATCTAGTTCAATAATGATCAAGAAAAACACGTTTTGACAACAAAAAGACATAGTTAATAGTTGACAAGCCTTTTTGACAGTTTTCTTCGTATTTAAATTTTATTCAGTTGAAATTCCTAATGTGATTAGAATTCGTAGTATAAATAGACGCAACTTTTCACGTAAAACATTGTTTTTATTGTTGCCATGAAGTAACAATTCAGCAAAAAATGATTTAAAACTCACAATTTATTGGTAATGGCACTAAATCTGCCAAAGGTCAGGATGACTCCAAACTTTACAAGAAAAGTTGACAAATTTTGCTTGATACTTGTTCTATTTTTTTAACTAATTTTTTTTTACGTAACACTGCTTCTTTTGTGCAACGTTTCAGTCTAATTTCAAAACTGTCAGTGTTTTTTCAGACACATACACACACACGCGTGTGTATGGGAGCGAATGTCCATATGTAATATGCTTGGTGCCGTAGGCGTGGCTGGGGCACAGTTTTCCACAGACTTCACGTGACTCAGCGTCGTGGGCACTTTCAACCATTAACTCAATAAGTCGCGCGCAGAAAAATTTGTAAATAATAGTGTGAGGTCTTGCACGTAATTGAAATTTAACTATTAGCACTGCATGGTCAGTAAAAACAAATAAACAAAAAAATTAATAAAATTTTGTATTCTTACTAACATTATACATTATTGTACATAAAAAATTATAAATAAAATAAAAATTTAAGTTTTCGAGACTTTCAGATACAATTTACTTTTTTTACCAACAAGAAAGTTAACTAAGTAAGCTGTTCTAGAGTTGCATATTTAAAAAAACATTAAATAAATGTATACGTAAGTGCTTGAGCTTTGTAAGAGTAATATGTATTTTACATATACGTTGTACAAAAAAGTTTAGCGAACAGAGTTTTATCATAAGCATTTTAACAAAAATTTTTGCTTTGAACTATTTCACACTATTAATGAAAATTAAATGATTCTTATATATATATATGACGTTCTTTGTCCAACGGAAAAAAAATCTGCCCAAATTTTCAAAATTCGTAAACAATTTGTTATGGGCGCAAACTGTAGCTTAGTTAGAAGGCTTTCTTTTGCCGTCTGGCTTTTTTCCAAAGTTCAAAATGGTGGATCAATATGGTGGCTGCAATTAGTCAAAATCACTCTGAGGTAGCACTTTTACCTCATTTAAAATAGTTTTGGACCCTCCAAAATTAAATTTAAAGCTTTATAATATGTATTTTTTATCGCTGATCACAAATCTATTCTTATTTTTGATCGAGCACATTACTAATCTTCCTTTACCTCAAAAAATTTCGAAAAATGTAGTCTTGCGTATTATTACAACGTTTTGCACGTCAAAAAATTCTTAAAAAATAATTTTCAAGTGTATTTTTAATATCAAATCATGAATCAGCACTCTATTTTATTCTGACACATCGCTGAATCCTCCTTACCTCAAAAAACTTCAGATGAATCAGTTTTCCATAGTTTTTGATCGTTTATTATCCGTTAAGAAATTCTGTAAAGATAAAACAATTATGAATTTTTCATAGAATAAAAGAAAATATTTTTCTTTCCATTGTGCTGATTACTGATTTTTCCTATCCTCAAAAAACTTTGAAATAAAGCAATTATGCTTTGTTTTTGATTGTTTAGAATGTGACACAATTTGGCACAAATCGCAAATTTTTTTATTTTTACTGCTAAATAATAACACATATGTATATTTTATAGGTAATATTTCTGTTTATCACTAAACTTCAAACACTTTTTGATTAAGACATTCTACTTGGTTTCAAACCGTTTTCGACCGTTCTATTATCCGTATCGTATATAAAAAAATCCAAGGTACTGATGCATATTTATTTGAAAAACAAAAGAAATATTATTTGAGAAACATATTTATTATGTTAAAGAACTGATGATAATATAACAAAAGTTTATGATTGTTAAAAAAAATAAAGGGACAAATAATTTAACATTAGATACACAGCTAATAAAAATCAGCTGATTTCTGATGCCAAATCATCAGCTGATTTTTTGACTGTGCGAAAACATACAAGTCCCATCAGTATGAAATGCAAGTCCCGAGGGAAAATTTTGTTTTACCATCATCAAAACTATGCATTCTGGGGCTTATACAGTAGAATGAGATAGGTGACACTTGTGAGTTTAAAAAATTTTTCGATAGCCAAAATTACAAGTTCCGTGCGCTGAAAAAGTATTGAAAATTTTTCGATAGCCAAAATTACAAGCTCCGTACGCTGAAAAAGTATAAGTCCCGTTAGTGCGATGAAATACAAGTTCCAACGAAAAAAATTTTTCCGCCCTCGGGTGGTTTTGGGAGGCTGGTACTTCCTTGGGCGAAAAAGCAGTTCTCCGGAACTCGTTCGAAAAGTCTCCTTTACGAACCTCGTTACGTCCCTCGCCTTCGGCTCGGGCCGCAAACCTCTCGGTTCGCAAACAGAGACTTTTCAAACTCGTAGGAAAACTAC
>NW_019384260.1:418623-430093 GCF_000648655.2 Copidosoma floridanum | reverse complement strand
ACAAGCTCGATCAATGATCTTAGATGTTGCGAAATTTTTTTTAAACATAATGAAGATTCAATCATCATGAAAGCTGGTGAAGGAGAAAAAGTTATTGTATTGAATGAAGATGAGTAAGTAAATAAAGTTAAATATAAATAAAAAAATTAATATTTATATACTGTTATTAAAAAGATCAATTAAAAAGCTATATAAAATGATACTAATGAATTCAAAAGTGCTAAATGAATCTAACCTGATTTTTAATAACAATTACGAAGGAAAACATGAATTCAGATTATACAAAAATAAGTGTAATCTTTTAATAAATAATGGTCTAATACAACTTTATAAGTCGAAAAAAATTAATTTAGTTAATTGTACCAGCCATAAGTTCATGTATATAATAATTATATAAAGTATTTGCTAAAATCTTTGATAAACATTGACCAAAATCACTAAGAAATTTTAACAATAGTTTTAAACGAAAAGAGTTTTCACAAGATTTTAAGATCTGGAAAAATTACATTATGGGCAGTTCTGATGTTCTAGGTTTACATTATGAGGTACATTTGGTAGCAGTAAAATGTACCATCAAACGCAGATGGCACATACTTTTGTTTATCATCAATATATCGTTAGTTAAATTTTTAAAAAGCATAGAATTTATAATAAACATTAACTATTACATGTTTAGTAAAAAATATTACAACAAATATCCGGTGGTGCTATGGGTAGCCCTATCCTTCCTATCTCTTTAAGAATCGCCATGCAGGACTTATAGCAAATAATAATATTAATACATCAGGTTCAGATTCTAGCGTGAAAAAGATTTGTCGATGATGTATGGGCGGTAATACCCAAAAATTTTGTACAAACAGTCTTGAAACATTTGAATAAATATGACCAAAGAATCAAGTTTATAATAGAAGAACGGACGATGATAAGATAAATTTTCTTGATATTACATTTATAAGGCAGACCGATGACAGTGTGATAACAAATTAACATGCTAAATCAATACAGTTAAATAGTTATCTAAATTTTCATTCTCACGACCCTGTATTGTGAACAATTACTACTGTCTATGATTTGGTTTACAGAACAGTTAAGAAGTCAGATTTAATTCGTCATATCGTAAGTTTAAAATGTGTCAATAATGTATTGAAAGTAAATAACCATGTAAGTAAGTTTTTAAAAAAAATTACTGGAATTAGTCTTAATATTATAAAAATTAATCAATTTTTTTCGACAAAATTTTGAAACAACAAAAAACAATATTACGACTGTTTAGTTTTGCCGTACGTAAAAAGATTTGAACACGATTTAACATTCATTACAAAAAAATTACCTCATGAAAATTATTTTAAAATTACGAAATAAACTAAACTTTCTCAGTAATAACGGAAAAGGTAAAATAAATAATTCAAAAATCTAACGTAATTTATAAAGTAATATTAAACAGCAGTAAATTATATGTAGAACAGTTAGGTAGGATACTAGAAGTAGGAAAAAATGAACATTGGAATTATACACGTAAAGATAAAGATACGTCAGCATTATATAAAACTATTTGAGTTTGATGGAAAGTCAATTAAAATACTTGATCAGTAATCCCAACTTGCTTTTATAAGCGACTCATTAGTAAAATTACATTTGTTGAAAAATGTGATACTATTAACCGAATACCTGATACATTGTTACTTAGATGCTAAGATTGACGTTTATTTAACCATACTTTTCATTTTTTTTCACTCTCTCTTTTTTTTTCTTTGCAAACCCGCGTTTTCACATCAACCTAAACACCACATACATACACATATGCCAAGCATCAGAGATAATACTTCGCGACACACGTGTAAGGAGAGACCGAGTAAGATGTGGACGCATGAGCTAGTCTACATCTTCTTTTCTCCTTAAAAGCAATGAGATTTGATAGTGGCATGCTACACCTTCATTAATGTCTTTTCTTAACACTTACAACATCAAGAGCTACCAAGCCAAAAAATTATGTGAACTATAAAGCGACCTATTTTTGACAAGCGGACGCTCGGACCAGTATCGTTGCCTTACGATATTCTTTAGCAAGTAAACACTCCTCCAAATCCAAAACAATATATGTGTAAAGGGAGACAAAAAATACATAGAAAATCATTGCCATTCCTTGACACAAGATATCAGACTGATTCTGAAAACTTTTGTACGCTTCATCGTCTCTGGCCATAGTATTCATGATAAGGAGGCAAAATTTTCGGCTATATAAGCCCGTGGCTTTCTTCACGAGCAGTCAGTCAGTCAGTCAAATTTATCCGATGGTCAGACCAGCTTTGGTGTATACCTAGAGCAGTAGCCAGACTAGACACACGACCGGGAGAATCCGATCGGTGCATTCAATGGTCAGGCCAGCTTGGGAGTATACCTAGAACATTAGTAAGAATAAAACGCATGATTTCGAGAACCCAGTCGGTGCATATACGTAACATGGAGAATCCGGTCCATTCGTTTTGACTTAAATTATATACAGCCACCCAGATCTTGCCTCGAGAGCCACTTTTGTACCCGCTTTCTAGACAAAAAGAAAAATAAGTGATATTTATATTCAAAGTTAATTTTCACGCATTTCCCATAATTTTTCGCGTAAAATCCCCTGTTGCGTGCCATTCAATCTAGATATTGGTGGCCAGGCAGGTGGCAATAGAAAAAAATTCCATTAAACAAATAAATCTAGTGTCAACGGTAAATCGTGTGCCAGTCGGTGAAAATGATGATTGCCAGGCAACTAGCATCTTATTTAAAAAAATAAAATCAAGTGTCAACGCTAAGTTGTGTACTAGTTAGTGTAAATGCTGATGGCCTGGCAGGTAGCTTTTATTTCAAAAACCTAATCTTTAACGCTATGTTGTGTGTTGCTATTAAAAAATGCCGGTGACCAGATGACTAGCTCAATTTAAAAAAAAAAGGGAACCAAGCTGCAATTTTTAAATTAATGGCCGTTTACGTACCATTGGTGTAAATGCTAATAGCTGAGTAGCTAGCAAATCTTTTAACAATTATCAATCCTGCTCTCACCTTTGTTCCGGTTCAACCTCACAGTTACTCCTTCAATAACCCGTTATATTATTTAAGAATGCTTCGCCACAGATATAAAATTGAAGCTCTGAGTAGGCCGCGCGCACAGAGTTCGAAAAGGAACATCTGGGGCCGCACTTTCCTCAATTTGAATGAGGCACAGGGCGATAGAAGAAATAGGTTCATCGCGGACGGTAGGCCATAGAAGCGTTCGTCGTTTGTCGTTGCCATGGGGCTTTTCTCGATGTTATTTTTTTCATTGTGAACTGTGAGGTTACGCTTCGGGGGAGTTCAATTTTGTCCGCCTAAACGATAACACGCTTGTTACATCAATAAACAAGTTATTTCCAATTGGTCTCTAAATTATTTTCCTCAAGTCAAATCATTCAGAACATTTGGTACTGAAACCCGGGACAATTTCATTGACTCTTGGGAAAATAAGTGGACGGAAAATAAAAGCTCCATCTCTTGAGGCCAACAACGTCAAGCGAACTCGACCACAGAGAAATCGAGGCGCTTCAGCTGATGTCAGCGATATTTTTGAAAACCTACGACTTCTGTGAGAGGAAATCGGTCCACAGCAACCTGAGTTCCGTCCATGGCTAGAAGAACCACAGATTATCAACTTTCAGCGATATTTAAGGGAAACAAATTTACGACCGTGATCACCCTCGCTGTCGTCGGAAGATAATCAACTTTTTTTTCCTCATCGTCTCGAAGCTATGGAAGAAGCAGCCGCGGGAAATACAGAGGCGAATAATGTAACACTACAAGTTCCAGCAGCAGTGCAACATTGTGCGCCACGTCGTCCACAACCAGAGGCGGCTATCGAGCTCTGGTCCTGGCCCATCAACCAGAGGCAGCGCGTGCTCACGCATCACGTCGTCCAGTAGCAGCGACAGTCATCGATAAAAAACCGCGGGCGGCGAACATATATCAAGCGTTCCGTCATCTCATAGCAGTTAACGAAGCAGTGTTAAATCAAGGAATGTAAACTGATGATGAAGAAGAAAGCGATGCTAATAGCATTTATTTTGAGAACAGGTTAGAATTTGAACAAGCAGAAGGAAATAATTTTGGAACTGAATCGTCATCGGATGACGATGTATCAGAAGTTGATAATTATAAAAATATGCGCGAAAAACTCAACAGACTAATGCACAGCTCAAATCATAACAATACCCAATCGAGAGAAGATCCAGTGAATAGGTTAGTAAATGCAATGGAAAAAACTTTATCAGCTGCTAACAGAAATTCGTCTTTAAATAATGTAAGTGCAAAATTCAGAAACAGAATGACATCAGCAAAACTTTTGCCAAAGTTCTCAGGAGATCCTCTCGATTGGAAACGCTTTAAGCAAGCATTCGGAACCTCAACCGATTTAGGAAACTATTCTGATAAAGAAAATGTCACGCGTCTTTTTCAAGCGCTTTCCGGTGAAGCGCATAACGCCGCTAAGATTTTATTTTCTTTNTTGGTACATAGTAAAGCTGCTCTGACAAAATAGACTAATATCTAACTTTTTGAAAAAAATACTAAACTAAAAAAATTAGTCTACAAAACAGATTTTATTCGTTCATGAGATTAATTATTAAACCTAATACATTAACAAGTAGTAAATAAAAATTTGCTTAAAAAATAAGTAACGAACCACAGATTAGCATAAACTAATTGACTTCTCATATCAAGATCACTTATAGATAAGTGGGTAAGGGCCTAGACTTGTGTGCAGAAAATTGCGGGTTCAAGTCTCATGAAAAGGATTTTTTTTTTTTTTATGAGAATCGGTTAAAAGAAAAAGAGATAAAATTCATCGAATAGAAGATGTGTGATGGTGTAGCATAGCGTTGGATGGTGTAAATGGGACCGGTGCCGGATGGCACGGCAATGCAGGTGGGGCAAAGGGGGAGTAACACGTGAAACTCACGACAGTTTTTTTTCTTCTCAAGGTCATCAATCTCAAATCGTTGATTTACTCTCACAAATAACACACGTATCAAAGTATGACTTAAAAAAATTTTAATCATTGTACAATCAATAGTGTTTGAGAATTAAATAATGACTTAACTTAATTATTATAGGTACAAAGCGCACTGAAATATCAAGTAAAAGTCAAATAAGTAGTAATTTTTTAAATCATACCCATTACTTGACAGCTTGTATCATCGAAAAGAGCATTCTGCAGCTCGTTGTTGCGAATAAATGGTACTAGCACATCAGCAATAGCCAGGCACATAACATAGCACATAAGAGTCTTGCCATGTAAATTTCTCAAATCCTCGAAGAGGGAGTATATGAGAAATGTAAGCAAACAGAAGAAGGCAGAAAACCAGTTGGATATGCCCATAGACCAGCGTAGCATGTTGTCAATTACAATGGACTGGTACTCTTCAAGGTTGGTGCAGGCTCGAATTTTTGTGATATTGTAAGCCTCTGACCATGCAAGACAATACTGCTCCTGACTGTACAGAAAAAATGAGGTCTGATTATTCCTCTCATTGTAGTGAGATAGCGAGCCAGTTAAAGAAACATTAAAGTGCTCGTTATAACTCTTTTTAGGTCCAGTTATCCACAGAATGAAAGCGTTGTCAGCGATACATTCCCTTTCATAAATAACGTAAAAATGGTCGTCAAAGTTTTTTATAGAGGGGTGCAAGAATTCCTCTGGAATCGGTGGCACTTTAATACCATAGCTCTGGCCCCACGGTTCATGACATCCTCGGTCCTCAAATAGTCCTGGCTTACAACATCTCCTTATACAATGTTTAACCATGCAAGGGCAGCCAAAAAGCTGTCCGTCCAAGCTGTACTGGGCATATGGTGGGATAGTCAGTCCATCAAAAAGAATAGAACCGTTCGCTAAACTTGTGCCATTCTCTAAATTAACTGATAGAATCTTATTGCATGGAGCTGTTTTAGTGGCAAAATTGGAGGCAATACTCAAGGTGAATAGCAAAATACTGACAAGATTTGTGATCATCATCATTAATCCAACAGATATTTGTCCTATCTAAGCGATTTTGATAGTCATGGGTACATACTAGTAATTTTTTGATTTATTACCTTCTGCTTAACCTTTCGAATTATTAGCGTATCTACATAAAGTGTATAAACTACTATTCTCTATTTATGTTCACTAACTGTAAATCATAATTTAGTTATTACTGATTTACGTGTGGTAAACAAATAATGATACCTCTGCCTATTTTTGTTCGATTTTTTTAGCCAGGCGTAACAGATAAAAATATTAATGCTAACAATTTCGCAGTAAATTTAAAAAAGACTTATGCACTTGTGCGCTCACTTATTACAGGGCTATGCACTGTTATTGTGACGCCCCCTTTCGTATGTATACATATGCATTTATCAAATATTAACGTTTATTATTTAATATTTTTCCCAAAAAATACACAACACATTTTCACACGTTCAAATTTTCACTCACGTGCTATAAACGGTATCATCGCCCAAAAAAGTATTGTGTACATTAGCTGTTGTTGAGTTATCCTGAATTGGAGCAAAGTGGCTTACACGTGGATTTGTTTCGGTTGTTCATCCTCAAAGTTACAGAAGCATGTTAGTCTTTTATATAATAACTGGTAACAAACGGTACTAATTTCAAAATTCACACGGTTGTTAAAACTCTGAGTGAAATTCTATCGGTTCAGTGGTAGCTGATGTCTGCTCTACAGTGAGATCAAGCATAAAGTGCGTGTCACATCAGAACAAGTATGCTATAGCAGCAACTATAGTAGCAACAGCAAAGAAGGAACTGTCGACTTTAATACATTTTTCTTTAAAGAAAAACACAATGTCAGAAAGTATACCATGAAAGGTGGAGAAATGAGTACGTAGAATGAAGGCAGCAATCACGAGGCCTATAACATATCTACAGCTGTTATTATTTGATTGGATGTATACTGACACTATTACTTCTGCTCGTATTAGTTTTAGCTAGGATTTTGATACTTCATCAATCTTTTTTTATTCATGTTTTCAGACAACTAACTGTCAGGCAGGCTACTATACAACTGCTGGGTCATCAAAAATGTATGTTGGTGTGCGTCAAAAGCTAGCACGCGATAAAAAAATTATACATACACTTAGTAATATGCGTGAGAAACCTTGTGGAGTTAAATGACGTATGATCACGCATCAGGCAAGAGCTCTCCTGGGAAAAAGTATCTCTGATGTTGACAAGTAGGACAAGGAGGACGATATACCCTTGTGCCTAGAAATTTCTTATTTTTTATTCTTAAATAATGTCAAGCTAAATCTGACAAGCAAACTCTAGCAGTGGTACCACCATCAAATACTAAATTCTATTTTGAATATCCTTAAAATGGAAATAGGTACCCCTTTATTTTACTAAATGAGAAAAGTACCTGGTCTAGTCTTAAAAGTACATACAGAAAAGAGGCTTGTTTCAGCTTTATGTAAAGAACGTTCATTCAATTGTCAATCTTTCCCAATACTTTTTTACAAAATACTGTTTTCTTAGTATTACAGAGCAACAAAAAAAAACATTAATAATTACTGGTATTTAATAATAGTGCACAATGACAAAAACCGAGTTAAATTTAAACAAAAATTAGGCGCCCTTACATCACTAACAGGTGTAAGCGGGTAAGTTTTTTTTTAATTTTGTAACTACCAAAAAGAAATAACAGTACGTAGTAACTACTAAATCATAAAAATTATACCATGTAATAATGAACAATCAACGTGGAACTTTGTTGAGCATTCCTAACTATTTAAAAATAATTTACTTGGATGTAGCTATATACAGATAAAAGTCTAAGGTTACTGCTCCACATTTCACATATAAACTTATTGCATAGTTAAAATTATTTATTTTGAAAAAGAAAGTATTAATGCCTTACGCTATAACCCATCAAATATAATATATCAGAGATGTAAGTTGGATAAAAGCGATCGGTATAATTAATTTGTTAATGTGTTTTATATTTAACAATGTACCTGTCAATCGCCGAGATGTTACGCACCAGAGAGAAAATTTACTATTTTATCCTTCAGACACAAAGTAAGATTTTGAAGCTCGAAGGCGTGATGGGCGTACGTTTGTTACTGAGTGCAGGATGTAAATTTCTTACCCAAGGAACCAAGTTTGATTTTATACTCATAAGCACACTTTGCGCCCTAAGAGCAGAAACAAGCCGTGAGCCCAGAGGGCTAAAAAACAATTCCTAGTAGTACACAAAAAGTGTTCCTTTGAGTTTCAAACCGTGTAACCGAGAAAATAATGATGGATTTCGTCAATTGTATGTACGTATCGCCTCCTTAAAAAGTATCGCCCTAGAGACCTTTGTGGGCGTCCTGTACAGATGGACATAAGTGGTAAATCCTGCTTCTACTATAATTGCAAAAAAAATCTCCAAGAAACAAAAATTGCTTAAGATTGAAAATTTGGAATGAGACTTATTGCAGGTATTCAAATGTTAGTACATCACATTAATACCTTAGAAACAAAGAATTTCTCACAAAACCAAAAAAAAAGAATTATGTCGAAAAGATTATAGCTTTGGATAATATTTGTGCACAATCGTGTTTAAAATAATAAAGAAGATGCTTGGCAAAATAAACGCTTCTGAACTGTGTTTATTTAATCAATTTTTTGTAATTAGAGTTTTTAAAAAGTAGTAGTCACTAAGTACCAAATTCACAATCATAAAGATTGAAACGACACTCTTTGTTTATTAAAATTATAGAACAACAGCACTACAATAAAGATTTAACTGTAGGTTTTATAAGTGCTTGATAATTATACTTATTATTCAAGTAACAAGACCTTTAATGTACTAGTATTTCATAAATTATCTAGTTTAAATCTTAATAATATTTGAATACACACGAAAAAAAAATTTCATTTTGTGGCTTTTGCTTATGCATTATTCAAAACCATGCAAATTTTAAAACAAGAAAACATTCACTAGTTACAAGAAAATGTAAGGCTTCTACGAGTAACAAATTTGTTTACTGAAGCACGATTTAATTTTAAATGGCTTACTAGAAGCGGACAAACGGTGATTTTTAGATCAACGTTATAATTCAATATAGTTACAGAGTACAGATAAAAATATTCACTCTGGCTATTTTGCATCCGATTCAAAACAACCTTAGGCTTGCGTGTGCTTATTTATTTTATTGCTATGTACTGATCGTTTGACGCCCCCTTTCTGTGACCTTGTACATACCCTCTTGGATATTCTCTTGATATGCTTTTCCTCTAGAGGCAGCTGATCTATCGGTACTTAGTTCGATAAAAGTTTGTCTTTTGATAAAGTAGTTTGTGTCTCTTGAATACATAAATGAGTTTTAAAGTTTTACCTGCTTAGATATTTTACTTATTGCTGAAATTGCTTATGTTAATAAACGTACGAATTTTCTTGATAACTGATTAACATATTTGTGAATTTTAAAAATTGTAAAAAAATGTGATTAGTGAAAAAAACTTCTCCACTAATAATTTTCGAAACAGAGCAGCAAATCTTGAGCTGTTTTCATGAGGCCTGTTGTTATACAAGGATGTACATTATTCAATGAAAATTTGCATTTAACTTTAATACTTGTATCACAAGAAACAACTTTTGCAAGTAATTTCTTACGATACAAGCAATTAAAGTTAAAGAGATAAAGCAGTGAGTTGATTTTTTTTACAGCCATTTTTAATGGAAAAATGTACTTTCCAAACAGAAGCACCACCGGCTTTATTGAAATCACAATGGAGTAAAAAGTCATTTTGTGTTTCTTAATTAAGAAAATGAAATTTTGGCTGTTCAATACTTTTGTTTTCCCTCTTTTGACAGCAACGTTCTGGCTACTATGTCGTTCAGCCCTTTTTGGAGACAATTCTACGAATCTCATCATGCAATGCAATCACGTTTGTTTACAACTATTATATTAACTCAAGCTTTGGAGGCATTAATAATATTAAATTAATTTATGTAACCAAAAAGATACGTACAATATACATAACTCTGAATAACACGTCATTTCATGCAAAGATAATTTTTTACAGAATTGGGGACAGTAAAAAATATTGTCTATATCTTGCAGTTCAACTGTAAACGTTAAATTTCCAACCGAGTACAAATTGATAATTATTTAATATAAAAATTGCGTCTATATTATTAATATACAGGTACTATCTCTGTACACTATTTTTAAAAAGTACTATCAAAATTTAAAATATGACATTCAAGATTTATTAACAGTATAAGTAGAAAGTGTTATGGGTTTCAAAACCAAATCAGAAATAAAATTCTATAATAAACATAAGAAATTAGAGATTTCCAAGAAAAATTGTACGTTTCTAGTACTATGTAAATACTTTCAACTGTATATCCACAGCACATATGCAATTGTTGTATGATCATTGAAAAAATTTATATTTTACAGTTTAATTTACGAAATGTACAGGTAGTTTTAATATTACTACTTAGAAATAAAGTTCTCAAAAACAAAATAGAAGATATGAATATACTGTCACGGACGTGGCTTGGTTCAGTCAAGCCAGCGCCCGTGTGTTGGTACACCGGCGTACAACAGACGACACAATGGAGTGTATCTAAGAGATTAATAAGTACAGTCGCTCTTGGCGGCGGTCGTGGCTGAGCGGTCAGCGTAAAGTTTCGCAAATCCTTAGTTGACGGATTCGAGCCTCTGCTCCACCTTTTTGGCGGATCATTTCAGTTCAATAATTGGGCCTTTTTAAACCATTTATTTAATAAATCGGAATTACCTGCTCCCTATCCACACGAGAATCCCCAAAGCTTGTTCCGTAACAATACATAAATATTTATAAAGAACATGGTTTTAATTTAAATAATAAACTAATTAATCTTACAGATACTGTCTTGATCGATTTCATATAGCATTATTTAGTAATTAAAAGTGATTAAAAGTGATTCAGTGGCCGATATTTTTTGATCTTTCATTAAAAATGAAATCCTTGACATTATTTGTAACAAAATATCATCCTATCATTTTCTATATTTTTATGACAATAACTATAAGGAGATGACGAATTTTAATAATCTAAATTATATTTTTTTTAATAAGAACCAATTCAAAACAAATTTGTCGGTAAGAAATGAATTGTTCAAAACTTATCACGTAAAGATACCAAGCTAACAACATATGTTTATGATAGTTCAGTTTAATGTAAGCTTATGGTAAGAATGTGCAGTATAATTTATTATTTTTCTAGCTGCCATACAAAATTGCTAGGATATTTAAAATGACTGTTACTTATTCGAATCGACTTGCTTATCTTTCATATATTTCATTACAGTATATGTTTTCTTACGTCTAAGGTAGTTTTCAGTAGTTTTTTTAATATTTATAGATGTGCGGTAAGTTACATTTTTTTAAATAATGGAGCTATATAGTGTTTGCACCA
>NW_019384260.1:392054-408729 GCF_000648655.2 Copidosoma floridanum | reverse complement strand
ATACAAAGCA
This sequence comes from Copidosoma floridanum, assembly GCF_000648655.2. The sequence continues at coordinate 408,719 of NW_019384260.1, read as the reverse complement.
AATTATATCTTTGTACGAACAAAATGATGTACGTAATCGTAAACGTTTCATGATGGTCAACAGATATTTATATAAAAAAGAAAATAAAAATTTAAAGCTTGTGTTGCCAAACGATTTTCTTTTGAGGTTTATATCAGAAATCCACACCTTATATCTACATATTGGTTCGTATAAAACGGTACGCAATTCACTTCGAAAATTTGGTTGAATAAAATCAAAAAAGAAAACTTTCTTTATACTTTTTCAAGCGTGAGACATCCCCAATCTAACATTGTCAAGCGTATACATCGTGAACTTGCAAAGTTCTTTCGAACGTGTCTCAATGACAAACATAATACGTGGTTCAACTATATAGAACTCATTATGAGTATTATAAATGAGACGAACCATGAAACAACTAAAGTTACATCAGTAGAATTGTTTTTAAATGAAAAGCCAAAGCGCATTTGGGAAAAATATTTATCAATTGATGACTCGAATGTTGATTTAGCATAAGATAAAAAAGTACAATTTGCGAAAATTAATATGCACAATTTTTTGAAAAGACGTGCCGATAAACACAACAAAAATAAAAAAACATTTTATTTGTAAATTAGATGATTAAGTTTTAGTAAAGGCCTTAAATGTATTAGATGTTACGAATAAAAGGATTGCTAAATTTTGTAATGTTTACGAAGGCCCGTATAAGATTGTACAAATTCACGGTGACGCATATGTTGTGTGTGACGAAGAGAGCGGAAAAATTCGAGGTACTTTTCATCTAATGTTGTTACGACCATATTATATACCCTTCAAATGTAAATAAACAACTGCTTTATCGTGCTATCTTCAAGGACGTATTCTATTTCTCAGTAAACTCCTTAGTGTAGTAAGAATTGGTAAAGTATTTCTCAGTACGAATATTTGAATCATGTCGAGCACACGCAGTATTACCACACAGTATCCATGTAAACGAGACGCGTGTGTATGGGTTAACGAGAAAATGATAGAGTGTAATGTAAGTGGTTATTTTTTTGAATCATTGAAGCATCAATTAAAACCACCGACAATCCGAGAAATCGAGCCACGAAAATTTCACGCCGATTTGAGCACGAACGTGAAAGAGATTGTGCTTGGCGATTTGAAGGGATATTTTCGAAACACCAACAAACGGAACAAGGCAACGCAGACTCCTAAAAAGGGACCCACCATTATAAAGCCAGCGGAAAACACTTTATTGAAAAAAAAAAATACGAAAACAAGAATCTTAAGGTGATTTAACGGTTTGTACCACCGAAAAAAAAATTACATCACCAGATGCAGAAATACGTTACGCAAATTTACCACCTGGTATGCGCTTAAAAAAACGAAGTGCTGTGCCTTCAACTAGTGTGGGTGATGCAGATAATGATGAGTTACTCAAAGCGAAATGTTCTCGTATATCGACGGAATGTTTATTCAGTGCCTCTTCATCGGATGGGATCTCTAAGGTCCTTTACTCGTCTTCTTTAGATGACGAATTATTTAAGGAGTTTGGTTTGCAATATAGAACTGGAGGTAAATCCACCAATCAGGACGATGTGTTCATGAGTATGGAGAAGTACCAAGCCTTTTTTGATAGCATTGAGATACCAGGTATTTGCATTATTCGTTAGTCCTCGATTAAAATGGAGCATGAGATAGCAGTTGTGAAATCACTTTTCTTTCGATCGTAGTATATACATAAAATGTATTGTACCGAAAGCTAAAAGGGGCATTATTTGTAAATTGGTAGTGTGAAAGGATAAAACCTTCTTTTATTAGTGAGCCATTAAGTGAATGTTAAATAAATACTAAAAAGGACATAAATAAAGCCAGCCTAAGTTATAAAATATTAAATTTTTATATTATTTTTCTGCTCATTCGTCCACAAAACGATTGCATTAATTGTACGAGGCACAAATTCTTAAGCGAATTGTACATTACTTTTTCTTCTATTTGTTTTTTTAGATTATTTTGTTTCAAAATTACTTTATTATTTTGCCACAAAGTAAAAAGGGGCTATGTGACCATCGGTCACTCCTACCAAAAAAAATAGTAAAATTTTTTTTATCAATTTCGACTATTAAAAACATGAAATTATTATTTAGTGTTTAAAGCTGCCACCGATAAGTAGGATATGCAAATATAGCGATAGTGTGCGTCATGAAGTGCAGGAGTAGAGGGAAAGAGACAACAACATTCTATCAATGATGAGAGTCCGCACATTTCCCCCTCACGAAGCAATTGCCGAGCCGCCGAAAAACCGAGGTCTGCTGCACAATCAAGACACAGCCACATCAGATTCTAGCTCTAGATTCTCTACCTAGCAGGTCAAAGTACCTTGCTTCTCGGGCTTCTAGACTGATCTCACAGCACTGGCCTATAGCGACGTGCTTGGTAAGGCATTGTGTCCAAGCCTTTCGTGTACACATTACGCCAGCTATTTTTTATATTCTTGTTATTCATTAGTTATTAAATCATTCTTTTGATAATTCTTTTCTAAAGGTTTTCAATTAATTTATTTGTTTTAAGAATAGCGTATTGAACTTTACGATTGTTCAAACACTTTAATAAGTTTTCATGCGAACGAGCGTCTTATGCTGTTTATGTAATTCGAGCCACACGCTCCTGTGTATAAAACTTGATTGAATACATGATATTTTCGATTTACACGTTATTTCGCATAATAATTGCGTTGAAAAACTATTTATATGTACTATGACACCTTTCACGAAGTTGTAACGTTAGCCACCATAAGATAATTTATAGGTTTGCGGGTAAGGGATCCTATTGCCTTTCCTTTAGATGTTTGATATACTCGTTAATATATTAAGTATTGACAAACATCTAAATTTTCCATAGTTCCTACCTTTTTATCTCTACATGGGGCATTCGAAGGGCTGGAGATAATTCTTAGTTTTGTTTCGTGCATTAAATAGAATTTTATGGTTTAGGTAAGTACCGTGAACCCACGACTCCTTTATAGTCAATAACGTGATTTTCTCCTCGGTAATTAGCCGTAAATAATAACGAGAACGTCACACATTGTGGAAGAAATAATCATTCAATTGAGAACTGTATTGATTTTAAGAAAATTCAAATGCCACAGCGGTGGAAAATCGCAAGAGCTAATAGACTGTGTTACGGCTGTCTTGAAAGTGGTCGTCCTCGTCGCAATTGTAACAAGAACTCACGATGTGGACAGTGCGGTCGCAATCATCACATTGTTCTTCATTTCCTTCCGAAAAACGTTGATTTTAAAATTGAAAATGTTCCAATTCAAAGTAGTGAACCATTTATAACCTCTGAATCGAAGGTAGTTGTTTTTCAATCGGTAAATACGTCCTCTTGACTTACAACAGGGACATTTTTTAAAATCATTTTTATTACTATCTTCGGAAAAGAAAAATCGAAGAAAATTTACGCTTTATTAGATGATGCATCTCAAGCTTCTTTGATCGATTCAAAGCTTGTCTCAAAATTAGAATTAAAAGGCTCAAAAATCAATATAGCACTGAAAGTTTTAGGGGATGAGAGTGCGAACGTAATGTCAAGTGAAAAGGTGGATGTTAAAATTCAAGGTGAATCAAGTATTTTTTTGCTAAAAAACATTTTGATCATAAAAAATTAAGGACTTTCAGTTCAGACTGTCAGTGAAGACCTTACAAAGTATTGTCACAACAAGACCGGCATTTATGTTGAATCTTATAGTGAAGCCCCTGTTATGCTACTAGGACAAGACTATTGTAATTTAATACTTATTTGAGAGTATTTTGAATTTCACAATAATATGGCCGTTTCACGTGATGGACCATTCACGGTCATTCAGGTCCAGATAAAATTCGGCAAGTAAATATTGTCAATGAATGTAAATGGTCTAATTCTAAAAATGATAACTTGGAAAATTTAATCAAGTTTTATTTTGAAATAGATTTTTTCGATCTCGAAGAAAAAGAGTCGAGTATCGAAAATAAAAGAGTGCTCGAAATTTTGAATAATACGTGTCGACACACAAATTCTGGATGGGTAACGGGCCTTTTGTGGAAATCTGAAAATACTTCTTTACCAGATAGTAGACCGAATGCGCTTGATAGGCTGTGGAAGCTTGAAGACAAATTCGACCGTAATAGGGAATACGCGGAAATGTATTATAAGGAGATGGATAGATTTATTTCAAATGGGTTTGCTGAAAAGGCTGATAGAGAAATAACGGAAGAAAGAATTTGGTATTTACCTCATTTTGGGGTCCAAAATAAAAACAAACCGGGAAAAGTTCGACTCGTTTTTGATGCAGGGCCGAAAACCTCTTCTGTCAGTTTTAATGATTTATTACTTCCGGGCCCTTCTTTGTTAAAATCTTTACCAGGAGTGCTGATGCGCTTTCGCCAATATACATTTGCTGTGAAAGCAGATATACGCGATATGTTCTTGAAAATCAAGATTAGAACCAAAGATCGTGACGCACAGTGCTTTTTGTGGAGGGGGTAAGATAGGTCGATCAGACTTCAGGAATATCTAATGCCATCAATGTTATTTGGTGCAACGAGCTCTCCTTGGATAGCTATTTATGTTAAAAATAAAAACGCAACTTTATTTAGTTAAAAATATCCAGAGACAGTGAAAAGGTTGATAAATAATTGTTACATGGATGATTTTTTAGATAGTTCTGAAACGATCGAGGAAGCGTCATCACTTGTTAAATAAGCAATAGAAATAAACGAAAATGCAGACTGGTTAATGCATGGTTGGGTAAGTAATTCGGGTGAGGTATTATTAAACGCGAATGAAAATATGGATTTAAAAAATTTAATTAAGATCGATACAAAAGAAAGCGGTGGTGAGAAGGTTTTAGTCTTAAAATGGAATAATCAAGAAGATAAATTATCATTTAACGTGAACAGTAATAAAATCCCGAACAAAATTTTGCAGGGATTTAAAAGGCCTACCAAAAGAGAATTCTTAAGCATTGAGATGTCAGTTTTTGACCTATTGGGTTTCCTAACTCCGCTCTTCATTCAATCGCAAATTTTGTTGCAAGATATTTGGCGCAGTAGAATTAAATGGGATCAACAACTACGAGACACAGAATTTCTAAAATGGAAACAATGGCTCGGCGCTTTAGAAAAAGCGAAAACTTGCGAAATAGATCGCTGTTATCAAGTAAAAGCTCATCAAGTTAAAGAAGCTGAGTTTCACTTTTTTTGCGACGCAAGTTCAAAGGCCTTTGCATCCGTTGCTTATTGGCGATTTAAATTGAATAACGATTTTTATCATGTTTCTTTTATTATGGCACGCAAGAGAATAGTTCTTTTACATAAAGATCAACATAAAAATTCCGTATCAATTCCTCGTTTGGAATTAAAAGCGGCAACTCTTGAGACGCAATCAGCTAAATTAATCAAAGACGAGCACAATATTACCTGCGAATTTTTTGGGTTGGATTCGAGAATTTTTTTATTTTGGATTGGGAAAGATCCACATAAATTTGAAAGTTACGTATCAAATCGATTAAACAAAATTCAAAAAAATTCAAAAATTGATGATTGGTTCTGGATAGGGTCTAAGGATAATCCGGCGGACGACGGAACTAGGTGTGTATTTGGTGCACTAGAGAAAAACAGTAGGTGGTTATTGGGGCCAGAATTTTTATGAAAACCTGAGTAGGATTGGCCAAAGGGTGATTTTAAGTCAATTCAATGCGAGGATAAGACCGAATATTTAGTAACTAATTATATGGTTGCTACAACACTAACTTCCGAACCTTCACTGATTAATTTTTCACGCTTTTCTTCTGTAGAACGCCTACTTAATTCGGTTTTGATGATTTTTCAAGCGTTCTCAATATTTTTTAAGGACGTTAAACTGTAGAAGTTAAAAAGTGAAGATTCACTTGGTCCTTGAGCAAAGGCAGAGTTATTGTGTTTAAAAATTAGTCAAGGAAAATCGTTTATAAATTAAATAAATTGTTTAGAGAAAAAGGAATTTGTTTTCAAAAACAGCAGAATTTTGAATTTAGAGTCGTCCTTAGATAATCAAGGTCTATTACGCGCAAAAGGTTGACTCGAAAATTTAAAAGATACCAGCGAAACTAATAAATCACCAGTCATTCTAGACGCTTAAAAGGTATTATCACAATCAATAATTAAATATTTTCACGAGAAATATTATCACGGAAGTCACGAAATTGTCGTTAATGAATTACGTCAAACATTTTGGATAATTGGCTTGAGGCGCTGTTTGAGAAATATCGTGAATAAATGTACAATTTACAGAATATCAAGGGGAACACCCGCAAATCAAAGAATGGCAGCGCTGCCATTAGCTAGACTCAAAAGTCGCGTTCTTCTATTTACTCATTGTGGCCTGGATTATTTTGGACCTATAGAAGTTGAAATCGGAAGAAGACGCGAAAAACGGTGGGGTGCGTTATTCACTTGCATGTCGACACGTGCTATTCATATCGAACTTGCAAATAGTCTGAGCACTGACTTAGCTATTATGGCTCTAAGGCGCTTTTCTGCACGTCGACGCACTTCAAGTGTTATTTACTGTGATAACGGAAGTAATTTCAAAGGTATGAGTAAAGAAATCCAGAAAGCATTACAAGAATTAAACCATAAAGTAATCAAACGTTTTGCTGATAAAAAACAAATAAGTTGGAAATTCAATCCCCCGACTGCATCGCATATGGGGGGTGCTTGGGAACGGCTTATTCGATCAGTTAAATCAGCCTTAAGTGTTGTTTTAAAAGATCGCGTACCTAGTGAGGAAGTTTTACGAACGGTACTGATAGAAAATTGCATCGTGTAAACTCTCGGCCTCTCACACATGTATCCGTTAATCCTCGAGACGAAGAGGTCTTAACTCCAAATCACTTACGAATAGGAACATCCTCTGGATTAATTCGAATTAGTAAATTTGAGACTGAGAAATTCTGTACGCGCAAGCAATGGCTTTTAGCACAACATTGTACAGATTTATTCTGGAAAAGATGGCTGCGTAAATATTTGCCGACCTTGATAACTCGTAAAAAGTGGCATAAAAATGAAGCACCTTTAGAAGAAAACGACCTAGTTTTAATTCTTGACGAAAATATAAATCGTAATTGTTAGAATAAGGGAGTTGTAACGCAAGTATTTTTAGGTTTAGATGACCAAGTACGAGTCGTGGAAGTTCGAACTTCAAATGGATTATTCTTAAGACCAAGCAGAAAACTAGTTAAGTTTGCGTGAGTTGTACTAAACTTCCAGTTTTGTTCGGTGGGGGAGGATGTTCTGGTTCAATCTCATAGTTACTCCTTCAATAACCCGTTATATAATTTGAGAATGCTTCGCCACAGAGATAAAATTGAAGCTCTGAGTAGGCCACGCGCACAGAGTTTGAAAAGGAACATCTGGGGCCGCACTTTCCTCTATTCGAATGAGGCACGGGGCGATAGAACAAATAGGTTCATCGCGGACGGTAGGCCATAGAAGCGTTCGTCGTTTGTCGTTGCCATGGGGCTTTTCTCGATGTTATTTTTTTCATTGTGAACTGTGAAGTTACGCTTCGGGGGAGTTCGATTTTGTCCGCCTAAACGATAACACGTTTGTTACATCAATAAATAACTTATTTCCAATTGGTCTCTAAATCTTTTCCCCGAGTCAAATCATTTAGAACAACCTTGGTGTTTTATCTATAACCTTTCCTATTATGTTCCTAGGCTATTGAGTAAAAGCTTAGGAAATATAAAAATTACTGCTCGCCACCTTCGACGTAACAACTTTAAATGTCAAATGTATTTTCGAAGAATAAATACATAACTTGATTCAATAACTTTTTATCTTACAAAATTTTATAAATTTTGACACGATATTTACAAAACTACAAAACTTTATAGATCTTCAACGTGATGTTCTTAATTTTGAGAGTACATTTCGAAAATAGTAAAAAAAAGTTCTTATATTTTAATAATATAAAGGCAAGTCTTACATGAAACAGATATTAATTTTAGCTTGGTTTAAATTTTAACGTTAACAGTCAAACTGCAAAAAAAGAGAACATTTTTGACGGTTCCCTAGTTCTGTCAAAAATTAGGTTCTTATACAAAGACTTATTGTTAAGAGTAATGAATGTGGTAAGTATCTTTGTGGCTATTATATTATTAATTATAATAATATAAATAAACTGGATTTAAGTAATTCCTCTAAAGCTTGAGATGATGGTGGTTGTAAGCTAATGTGATTGCGTGATAAAATTTTCAGAATTGTGCTTGATACGAGTTAAACGTTATAGCAGCCAAAACGTCATTGTAAAAAGAAAAAAAGTATATAACAACTGAAACCAGTTAATCATTTATTTTAGTAACTATGAAAACATGATATTCGTGGAATCATATCAAAGCTACTTTATATACTGTTAATAACAGTTTTTTTCAGCGATTTAAGTTTACTTGGCCAATTTTTCGTTTGTCTATATTCAAAACTACATCAAAAAAATTTTGACCTTCCTTTGTAGGTACTTCAGTTTATTTGTGATGTTTTAAAATAAAATTTTTAAATCATGCTCATTAGTTATTGCTCTTTAACAAAAATTAATAAATAAAACATACTTCAATGCCGAAATCTACGCAAATTATTTTGTTAAACCAAAAGTACAAGAGGATGTTTTTTGAGAATAGTTTTCTAACTTGTATAGTGTAGATTTTATTCATACAATTATTAAATTTGTTGCCTTAGTTACGAACTTTGTCATTATAAAAATCTATCAGGATTTCTATGTACAAATTTACATTGATTTTTCGTTCTGATAGGATATTGAGTAAGGTTAGTATACATGTTACATGTTTTCAATATAATATTTTTCATTCCATGGCTCATAAATGCTTACTACAGGGTTTTCTGTTAAGAATTTCATAATGTTTATTATATTTATCATACTGTTCACGCCGATCGTGAACTTTTAATTTTCTCTCTTCATTTTCTAATTTTCTTTAGCACAATACGTTAAATGCAATGGTTATATTTCCTGGAATTGTAATAGCTTTATCTTTGCTTTATCATCTAAAAGTAACACTTGTCAATTTTATAACTTTCACTTTACATTTATACATACTTTAATTTCAGAACTTATATTTTCTCATCTTATCTCTTTTTCTACTCTGACTCATATGACGACTTCAGTGTAGATTTGTATAGTTAACTTTAGTTATTCTCTCCGCTATTATTGTAATAAATCAGATACGTCTCAACAAGAAAAGAGCCATTATCAATTGCGCTCTGAGCTCCGCTAACCGCTATTGTAAATACATACGCTATTAAATAAACGCTATTTTAACTACTACCACTCAACAGTTTATTGATCCTTAGTGATTCCTGAACAATCGATATTAAGATCCCCACGTTCGTCAAGCATTTTTTGCTTGAACGTAAAATTTTGGTAGCAGAGCGTGGTTCGGGATTGTGAGAGTGACATTTGACTGTTAAAAAAATAACACAATATACGCTAAGTGCAGTGACCATCGTGTTTGTGTGCCAGTCAGTGCCGTGAACTTTTGATTTTGTGTAACGTTCTAGCACGGCGGGTGGCATGGCAAGTTCGGCTGATGCATTACTTGCACGTCAGGAAAATCTTCAAAATGCTATAAAAAATGCTTTAGCAAATCTTACTAACTTGGGCATAGCAAATTATTCTAACGCCGTTATCAGAGTTTGTATGAATAGCCTGGATACGAATTGGAAGAAATTCAAAAACAATTATCTTACTCTTCTTAGCCTACAATAAAATCTAAGTGATTAGGATTATATCAAAAACGATGTCTACGCAAAAACCGAGGAATTTTATCTGACTGCCCTAGCGACTATGCTGTCGCTTCTCGAGACCTATCCTGCGCCGATACTTTTGACTGTCACATCGTCTTTTTAAGCTCCGTCAGCACCAACGTCATCTTCGCGCAAACTGCCCGAGATCAAGTTGCCGACCTTCACGGGTGACTACAAGTTGTGGCCAAAGTTTCGTGACTTGTTTATTTCTGGCGTTTCTTCCAGCTCGTTATTAAACATCGTTTAAAAGTTGTTATATTTAAAATCGAGTCTGGCCGGAGACGCAGCTGAGCTCGTCCGCGGCATCTCTCTCGAGGGTGACAATTTTCAACGGACTTGGGACGCGCTAAAGGATGAATTTGAGGTGCAACGCGTGCAAGTTGATGCACTATTGAAAAGCTTCTTCTTGATGAAGTGTGTCAGTTGTGAGGATGCGGCAGACCTCCGTCGGATCCTTTCAACCGCCAAAAATCTTGTCGAAGGCCTTAAAAATCTTAAACGGCCAATAATTTCAGACGACGTCTTAGTTTATATCCTTGCAAATAGACTGGACGCCGTAACACGTCGCGATTAGAAAAAATCGCTCGGAACTTCAAGAGAGCTGGCTGCATTCAGTCCGCTGACTGAGTTTCTTGAGGGACGCATCCTGACGCTGTCAAGGGTAGCCTCGAGCAACGGGAAAGGGCAGCGGTCAATAGGCATGCATGCGCACCTGGCATCATACAGATCGAAGGTGCCGGTATGTTTCCTCTGCTGCTTGCGACATCAGCTGTGGACTTGCAAAGCCTTCAAAACCAGGAATCCAATGCAAAGGAGGGAATTCGTGCTTGAGAAGCAGTTGTGTTAGAACTGCTTGGGCTCTCACGAAGTTTCAACCTGTCGCTCCGGGAGGACTTGTTTTGTTTGTGGGGCTAAGCACCACACGTCTATACACGTTGACGTTTTAACAAACACCCATGTAGCTGTAGTCTCTGCGAATTCTTCTGTGCCAATTTGATGTGACGAGCCTCTCAACGTTTTGGTAAGCGAAAAAACATCTTTTGCGCCAACATTGCTACCCACAGCATGGGTCAGTCTGGTGGGGGCGGATGGCCAGGAACATTGTGTTCGAGCGTTGATCGATCAAGGATCACAGTGCTCGCAACGCTTGGCCAACTCACGGCAAGTTCCACGCAGCCCTTCTTGTGTATCGATCGATGGAGTAGGTGGTGTTCATCTTACAGCTACCATTGGCCGAAGCAGGATCACCGTTAAGTCTCGATGTGCTCCCTACTCTCTTGATGTAGATGTGCTTCTGCTCAAGGCGGTCACGTCATATCGACCTCGAGTTCATCGGCCTACCGACGGATGGCCTCATCTACGCGACCTGCAGCTTGCCGACCGTTTGGATTCACCATTTAGGGAACCAATTGAACTGCTACTAGGCGCTGCAGTGTACACCCAAATAATACGACCAGGTCTTCGTCAATCTCAGCGTTCTGATGCACCCATGGCTCAGCAGACTGCATTGGGTTGGATTTTATCCGGGCCGATCGGGCCATCTAAGCTGCCATCAACTCTATTATCGAATTTCGCCAGAACATTGACGCATCATAATTTTATTTTTTCATAATAAAATGGCGGGTGGTATGTTCACGCCAATCGTGAACTTTTAATTTTCTCTCTTCATTTTCTAATTTTTTTTAGCACAATACTTTAAATGCAATAGTTATTTTTCCTGGAATTGTAATAGCTTTATCTTTGCTTTATCATCTAAAAGTAACACTTATCAATTTTATAACTTACACTTTACATTTATACATACTTTAATTTCAGAACTTATATTTTCTCATCTTATCTCTTTTTCTACTCTGACTCATATGACGACTTCAGTGTAGATTCGTATAGTTAACTTTAGTTATTCTCTCCGCTATTATTGTAATAAATCAGATACGTCTCAACAAGAAAAGAGCCATTATCAATTGCGCTCTGAGCTCCGCTAACCACTATTGTAAATACATACGCTATAAAATAAACGCTTTTTTAACTACTACCACTTAACAGTTTATTGATTCTCAGTAATTCCCGAACAATCGATATTAAGATCCCCGCGTTCGTCAAGCACTTTTTGCTTGAACGTAACACATACTATATTGAAATCGTTGCATTTAAATAAATGTATATGGATCATTATACTGGAAATCTAGTGAATTATTATGTAACTCTGGTACTATTACGTGATAATTTTAATACTGATTGTATGATAATCAATTTGTTGTATTTGTTTGAAATTACTAAAAACTTTCAGCAGATTTGTCTTCCTTCAACAAATTTGTATAAGAATATTAATGCGGAAATTCTCACGTATTTTGGTGTACCAGGACTTCAAGTAACTCTAGCCAGCATCAACAATTGATAAAGAATTTTTTATGAATTCACCGACGAATTTATTTTTGCATTTGCAACGTGTTTCATGAATATTTTTTATGTATTCCTATAGTATCTCCCTTATGTCTCTTTTTTAAATTTCACTGACAGCTTACCAAGACTCATTTTTTCATAATTTTAAATCATACAGAGTTCTAAAATTATTTATTATGATCCCGCAGTACTTAAACATAAGATTCAAGTAAGAAACTATTCCGTTTAGTAGTAGGCTCCCTCCTGTAAGCACTAACTCCAACTTCCAATGTACACTTATATCAGAAAAAAGTCTGGAGACAAGTGGAATCGGACCTAAGCTAGCCAGAGCCCGCTCGCGATACAAACACGCGTCACCACTCGACTATCGAGGATTTAGAAGTTCATAGAAATCTAAATGTTTGAAGCTTAAATGCATAGCAGAAAATTTTACTGAGTCCGAAATAAAAGAAGAACTGACCAAACTGAATATACCCAGTATCGAAGTTTTGAAAGTATCTAAAGTTAATTTTAGTAAAAATAAAAATACTCGCTAATTTTATCTCATACAATCATCTAATAGTTCAGGTGGATTAACAGAGTAAACTCTCTTGTACATAGCGCTACAGTTGACAACCTAAGAAAAAACAATCAAGCGAATAACTTTAACTTTAACCCCAGACAATGTCCATCCCTCCATCTTAGGCAAAACATACATGAGCCTGCTCCTTGCACAACAGTTCCAACGCCAGTTAACTCAGTTTGGCTCTTCTCAGTCCGCTTCCGAGGATAATTTCAGCTTTAAAAACCTTTTCACCTGCATCGAACAACGAATTGATAGGTCAATCAATAATAGATTAACACATTTTTAAAATGTTATGAAAAACAATACCAAACAGATTATTAAGCTTTATGAGAAACTGAATTTCGATATTAACTGCGAAAATAGCTACCTACCCACACAACAATCCTATACTACTAGTTTTCTAAATGACCTAAGGTCGCTTCAAATAATAGCTATCAATGTTAATTCGGTAGTTTCTCTTAACAAAAGATTCAACCTTCTCAACTGTATTGCAGATATTGATTGCGATATAGCTCTTACAAGCAAAACTCAATTTAATCCTAGGTATTTAATCTAATTTGCCAATCATAAAATCATACCTACTGACAGATCCAACAACCTCAGAGGCGGAGGTACAACCATATTAATTAAAAATACTATTGATCATGAAACTGTTTTCTAGCGGTCATCTGAGAAAAATTTCTTCTTAGAATACACCATTATTAAAATTCCACTATCCAACAATAAAAAGATCTTCATTCTAGCAATGTATGCTAATAACCAGGATGAAAGAAAATCTCGACAGAAAATGTAATACTAACTAAGTTTTGTTTTACCGGCTAGGATCACTACCACGCCGTACTAAAGAGTTCAGCTAGCGGTCGAAAAAGAAGTGAGTTCATTACCATTCCTTTTTTCCTATGATTTCTCCGCTTTCTTTACTTCTATGTATTAAGGCCAAGTATAAATTTAACGCTTGTAGAAAAATTATACTGGTGCCATAGTATGCACAGTGTGCGTGTTTAATGATAATCTCGTAAAAAATCTTAGTGGTTTTTGTATTACCATGTAAAACAAAACTTAGTGAGTATTATGTTTTTTATCTACATTTTGTTTAATAGATTATCATCAGGAAATAGACACTAAAATTATTAAGTTTAGGATAAAAGAATGTTTTTTACTAATGTCACTCACATTTTCTCATACCTCAAATTATTAAAAAATTTGAGCTTTTTCATTATAGCTAAGGACCTAAGCGCGCGCAACACCTGCTGGAATGACTCTACGACGAAGCTAAAAGGCTTAGTTCTGAGGCGTTAGGAACTTACCAAAGGCACTCACTACAGAGCTATGGTGATTTCTCCCATCCTACCAACTTTCCCTAGCGCTAGCTCCTACCTAGACCTCTATATTTTATACAACAGACTAAATATAATAAACTTAATCTCAAATAAAATACCATCCGTGGATTATAATAGCAACCACGAAGCACTCATTATAGAATTCACTCTACAAGACAAAGTCCCTACCCTCAACCCTTATGACACCAAAAGGCGTATGTTTAAAAATATAAAATAGACCAATTCAGGAAGAGACCTTTATACTAACTACGATAGTACTATTCCCATTAACACAAGCTTATCAAATGACGAAATAGACGAGTCTATTTCTGACACTGACCCTGCGATAATAAGATTAAATAAAAGAGTCGTACCAGTTTATAAGCCAAGAGATAACGTGCTCAACTATGTAATAATCAAAATCAAGAAACTGCACAAATACAAGACAATCCTAATTACCTCTCACAATCGTGAATGTAGAACAATATACATAGACTTTGCCACCATTAGCCACCTTAAATCCCTTATTATCCATATTGACGTCTTCAATAAAAAGGAATACAAGGTCACTTATAACAAGTACTGCAACTCTCATCTGAAATTCATTGACCATACAAAGCCGCATTGGTTTTTCCCTACTGTAAATAGATTCTTAAGACCTAAAGGTGCCCCCAAAATTGACAACATACTCGTTTACGAATACCAACAATTTCTCCTCGATTGCTGTAACATAAAGCTCGATAAACTCATAAAAATTGACAACAATTACCTGATCCATTCGCCCCAAGACACATTGAACGTAATTTGAGCGTTCTCAGAAACTGTCAATATGCCCTGTTAACTCAATGTTAACTTACCCTTTCGTGAGTCAGTTAATTCAGAAGTGGAAGCCATGTTCCCTGAATTTGAGAGGAAAGTATCAAACAACATGACCGTCACTTATTTTAATGATTCAAATTTGGCCCTCACCCCTGCATTCTTCGAAAATTCTTTAGTTTTTCGCCCCGTTCCACAAAACACTTTAATTTTTCGTGACCTGCCCAGCAAGACCTTATTAGGCCTTAGTAATATCACACTGATCGTACTGAAGCATCTACTCATTCTTGTCATCAAAGACTACACAGTGATATTGAATAACTATATAAATAACAAGTGTTTTTCAAAGGAGTAGACAAAGGCCAAAATTCTTCCTCTACTGAAGAAAAATGAACCTAGTAACAACGTAGCTAGCCATCATCCCATCAGTCTCACCTCAGCCATAAGCCAAGTCTTTGAGGTTGCTATAAATTACTCGATCAAAGACTCTACCTCTAAGCTCAAGGTTATTCGCGAAAATTAATTCAGCTTTAGGCATTGGCTCTCCACCACGCATGTAATCCATAAAGTCACTGTGAAAATCAACAAGCACCTCTATGCAAGGAGATAGTAGGCGCATGTCTCATTGAAAGAAACCTTGAAAGAGCGTTTGATTCTGTTTGGATAAAGGGTCTGTTTCACACACTCTTTAACCTCAAATTTACACTTGATTCATTTAGCTCATTTGATTCATAACGCAAGGCAGAGAGTTTGTTACCTGGAATAGTTCCACACTTCCACCCTCACGTTCACCATCCAGGAAGGCCTAATGCAAGTATGAAAGGCGCTATCAACTTAGCTGAGCTGTTCAATATCTACACACACTCTTTACCAATACTCTTTGGCCTCAACTCACCAAACAATACATACTTGGCATACTTATCCAATGATTTTATAATCCTAGTCACACACAAATACCCTTCTGTCATCCAACGCAGGTTCAATAAATTAATAGTCAGTAACAAAGATTGGTGCCCCCAATAAAACCTGAAAATCAATCTACCCAAAATCAAAGTAGCTCTCTTTTATAAATCTTTCAGATCCCTTGGAAACCGAATCGGAGATGAGATCAAGGCTTTCAAAATCACTATTACTAAGAATAAAGCCATTCACACTATCAAAAGAGAAAAATTAGTCAAGTACCTAGGTCTTCACCTTGACTACCTACTCTAACTTACCCCATATGTCTTAGCGCAGCTAGACAAGGAGCCAAAACTACATTCATAGCCTGTTCCAGGCTTCTCTTCAATAAATGCTCTCACCCAGAGCCAAGATTATCTGCTATCTACTCCTAATCCATCCATGAATTACTTATGCCTCTTTCATCTATTGGAACCTAAGTGCCTCTACAGTAGAACAGCTCTAGAAATTCAAGCTCCACTGCCTGCGCGTTTTCCTACATGTGTTCAAAAAAAGAGACTCCGATCACTTCGTAAGAAATCGTATCATATACAATCTTACGTAAATTCCACAGATTGACAATTTCTTATTGAAGATCAACCATGACTACTTTGCGAATCTTAGCAAAGTTAACAATCGCTACTGTACCTGTTGAGCAGTGGACCGTAAGATACACAGAGCTTTCGTAGCACAGATGGCATGCACGAATATTTATCATTTCGTTTTTGCATTCTCGGGTTTAAATCTCAGTATAGACGATGAATTTCTTTGTTTCGGTGGTCTTACTGGTTGTTCTTTAATTTTTTTTTTTTTTTTTTTTTTTTTT
>NW_019384260.1:257292-359907 GCF_000648655.2 Copidosoma floridanum | reverse complement strand
CCGCGGCGGCCGGGCCACGCGCGGCAGCAGCGCGTCCGCCGTGTGTCGTCTGCTACGGTGAGTCTGTTTGGCTATATAATATATAATGTAGTAGTGGCGATGTAAACAACAATTAGTTAACCAGGGCTTACAATGGATAAATAATAAATGTTTTGATAAAATTTATTCATACACACAACAATTTTACAGTAAAGAAATAAATAATGATTAATATTGAGTAAATATTAGATATTTACATAAATAAAGTAAAAAATAAGAACACATTTGTTTAACTTCGTTCTCTTTTCCTTTTTAGGCATGGTAATCGAAGTGACACTTGTTTTACGTTCTTTCAGTTTCGGAAAAATTTCATAGTGGTTACTGAAATAAGTTTTCTTCAACATTAATTTATTATCCTTAATGGGGATAAACGCATGATAATTCAGTGTCCCTGAAATCAGTTTCCCACTGTAAATTTCGTCTTTTAATCTCAAGGATTTTTCTTCGTAGTCAGATTTGCTACTAAAAAGACCTTCGTTTCTTTGCAGTAAGACCTACGAAAACCTTGACTTACGATAGCACAACCTCCAGTCATAAAAATAATAAATACTCATATTTAATTAATTAATCGAAACTTGTTGCAAAGTGCAAACCGTCACGGTTAGGTGTATTTGTTTACATCCAGTCAGAGAGACGGTAGCAGACGGCGCGCTCCTGCCGCACATGGCCCGGCCGCCGTGGCTCCCATCGTCTCGTTCGTGGTTTTAATACGTTATAAAAACGAGAAACCCTTTGTTTTTTATTGTCGATATCTACGTAAAAATGTCTTATCTTTCGATCTAGACTATCAAAAAAATTCCAAAAGTTGAAGATCGTGGAGATAAAACGTGTTTTTCAAACAAGTGCATTTTTCGAGGTTATGGGAGCAAATTTTTGAAAAACTGATGCCACCACTAAAAAGCTGAGGAAAAAATACGTAAGAATATGTTTTTAGATAATTTTTTTATCAAAGTTTTGACACCGAAACGACGAGTTGAAAACGTCGTGTTTGACGCCCGCGCGGGCCGTCCACCGCGGCGCTGGGACAGTTGACGTGATTCTCCCCATATATGTATAAATATAAATTTTTTGTTGGTTGCATTTTACTGCTGTGATTGATGTTGGCGGTGGATCTCATCATGAGCGCTGCCAGGTACCAGCTTCAGGCGCAAACCTCTCCCTCCTTCTACTGTGATGGCGTGTGGGTGTGAGCCCGAGCTTAAATTATCAGCTACAGTTATAGGTGCATATTCTTTGATTATATGTGCCTTGTTCTAAATTGTGTTATTTTCTCCAGAGGTTGCCACCTCTTTATCATGCCTTTCATTGTTTCTGATATCTCGTTTGCCTGTAAATAATCTTGTACAAATTGGTAACAGGGACCCCCCTGGGGATAACAATTTCCATAACGCTACCCCCGTGGGTGCAATTATAATAAGCGCAAAGGAGAGCAGAAAAAAATATGATCTTATATTGCAAATTTCCTCTTTAGCCAGTTTTCTTTCACCTATCTTCCAGGCTTTGTTTTCGATATCTTTTAGTGAAGCTCCTGTTTTAATTCGTTTTCGAAGACACTATCTTGTTTCTGTATTACCACTAACTGTTGTTCTGCGTGTGTTTTTTCTATCAGTTGAGTGGTATTGAATCCCAGTGAGTTGCTGTCTATGATCGACCAAATGTTTAGATTTACCCCATCAAAACTTGTGATATTAATATCCATGGTAATTTTTGCTGATGCTGACATCTTTGCATTGGATGTGCTCACGTGACATTCTGGTTGAAGTTTGAGTAAACCTGTTTCTGATATTATTTTCACATAGTTAGCGATACCTTGACATTGAATGTATAGGTTTTGTTTATTGTTTAACGAAAATACGAAGCTGTTAGAAGCTTCTAGTTGGTGCCAATATGCTGGATGTAGTCTTTCCATCCTTATTTCGCAGCCCTTAGTCGATGCATCACGGTTAATCACTAACTTTATTTCGCAAGCCGAATGCCCTTTAACATCACGTATAGGCTCTGTATTCTTACAAATGTAGTGACTATGCAGCTTATTGCACTTGCCTAAGGCTTCACTTGAAATAGGTAAGTAGATTTTAGAAATGTTGTTAAGAACTATGTGAGGGCTCCTGGGCCAAATGTTTGTAAATGTATCCGTACTATTCATCAAATTTTGTTTGATCGGCAAGGGTATTGATTTCTTAACGAAAATGCTTGTTTATCAAGTAGCGAAATTGCTATGTGATAAGCAAGGTACGGTTTTTTGAAATATATGGCGACTTTTGATATGTCTAGTACTTCCGACACTGATACTTTTTTTGTTAGTGGAAAACTGTATTCTAGATTAGCTTTAGCTGCTTATATGGCTACTTGTTGGAATATCTTAGGATTAATAAGTCTAGGATGTATACTACCTTTTAGTGCGAAGAGTACTGCATCTACTAATACTTAAGTGTTCATGTGGAACTATTCTGCATTCCATGCAAGCAAATCTAGTCTTCCCCACATGTCCATGTACCTGACTATTGCATTGATTTGCCTATCTTCTACTGTCATACGTAAGGTGAGGTTACTTATTTTGTCTTCGTGGTCACCTAGTGTGGTTTTAATGACCTGCGTTTGCTAGGCAAGTAAGTTGGCCATATTGGCTGTGTTATTTTTGGCTGATTTAAGCAAGCCTTCCAAATGATTGTAGTCATACTCGTCTAATAAGCCGAATAGCCATCGTAGCTCTTTGCCAATGAAAGGCATAATTGACCTACGCTTGCGTGTATCGCCATGTTCCATAAGTGTAGTGTCTTCTGTGTAAAGCATGTCTACAATTCGATTCGTTTTCTGTAGTGCGAGTTGTATGCTTTTACGAACGTCTATCAATTGTTGTACCCCCACATGATCAGAAACAATGTTGGATTTTGCTATGTTTCTCCATGCAGTTAGCAGATTTTCTCCTTGTTCTTGCAGCGTTGCATAAGTTAACCTGTTCTTGACTCATAAATGAAGTGTGCAATATTTTTATCATCTTCTTGTAGATAAAAAAAATTTACTGAGTTGTTGATTTCACTTGGTATATAGATTTTATTAAAAGTTTTATCTATTGAGTTCATGTGTGTTTCTCTTTCACCAATTCACTAAGACTAGAAAATTCGTTGACTATAGCTCTGTTAATGATAAAGACTATGAATCATCGTCCTCTAGCTCTAAGAGCGATTCTGTTTGTGATTCACACGTATCAGTCTCATCAGTTGTCAACTCGTTGGAATCACTGTTTCTAGGCTCAGGCTCTTATTGGCTGCTCTATTTTCCACATGTGCCGCTTACTAAAAAGGAAATTCTTTTCTTATTTATTACTATTATTTTGTTTGTAAAATTGAGTCTAGAGTTAAATTTCATGAGAAAATCTGAGTCAAAAATCCCTTCGAGTGGTAGTTAAGAATCACTTATCGATTACTTAAAAGTTGACATAAATACCTCCAAGATGTATAATTAAGCCGATAGTTTCCTTTTAAGTTTTCCCAATTTTCATCATAAATCTGGTGTTACTCTTGTCAGTTTTGCTATCTTTCAGAACTAGTTGTCGTTTTATCATGCTATTATTATTATTATTATTATTATTATTATTATTATTGTTTTTGCTTTTTATACATATTAAAGAATAAAAATTCTTCATGAGTCTCATTGATTCAAGTGACCAGTAGAAGTTAAGCTTAAGTAGGCTTGGGTGACTTTTATCGGCTTGATCAATACCTCTGGAATTTTGAAATTATGTTAATGAAGTATGCCAAATTCACTTGCAATAAGATAATATTGGAGTCAACGACCTGATTTTTTCGCAATTTGCTACTGAAAATTCACCAATTTAACACCTACTTTAATGGACAGTGGTTAAAAAATCGACTATATATTCAAAAACCGTTGATTAACCTCAAAAATTTAAAATAGTTGTTATGTATTGTCTTACAAAGAATCTATGTAATTCTTAAAAAGGTAGGGTCAGCGACTTAACTTAAGAGAAAATTAAAAGCAAAGTATGAAATAATAATCTGTCTTGCCTCGAAACATCTCCCAATTTTCACAGTTGTAATTTCATGGAACTCTTCTAGAATTGTCTTGATCTTGTACTCTGATTTTATTGAAATAACTTTATTTATTGAAAAATTTACCATTGAAAAGCGTTGATATTTAAGAGCCCTTGTGGCACCTTACCCTAGGTACAGTATCAACCACCCAAGCCACCTTCAACTAAAATTTTTTTAAAAAACGATAACTCGTCTTGGAAATTTTAAAAATTTGTGCTCTGAGTTTAATTTGCACTTTGCATCTTGTATTCATTTCATTCTCAAAATTCAGTCATACAGTATTGCAAATGACTGTTCAACTGCTCAAAGAGAGCTTTTTTCTAAATAATTTTAAGATAATTTTTTCAATGACCAAAGTAGTTTTGTTTATCATCTCATAAAATTTAACTACGTTGTTGTAGTCTCTGTCGATCCTATTAGGGTAATTTTCAATCTCGATTATATTCTCATAGAATCCAGAAGCTATCATAAGGCTTGCCAAATTT
The DNA here is from genome assembly GCF_000648655.2 of Copidosoma floridanum. Next base: position 355,328 of record NW_019384260.1, on the reverse strand, counting down.
TTTCGTAAGTAAAAATTCCTGTAAGGTATGCATTTATGATATATATTACACCGAGGGCATAAATTTATTGGGTCAGCAGTTCAGGTCTACTGAGGGCATTGATTTGTTAGGCGTCCCTAAAGATGCACTCATAACTTAAGGGGCTGAATCGTTTTTCTGATTTTTTTCTTTTTCACGTTCATTGTATTGTTTCTTCCTACATTCTTGTATTGTGATGTCTGTGTTTTTTCAATAAACGCATACCTTGCAGGTAGCAGCGGTATGACCATTTTTATTGCATATTTAAGAATGCAGTAAGGTTTTAGTTTGTATGTGACTTTGTGGGCAGTTTCCAACTACCTGACCTGGTTTATCACACATGTGACAAACAATTTTAGCAAGAAAGCAGTTGTCACCGTTATGCCCTTGCTTAGTGCAAATATTGCAAAATAATGATGTTCTACCGAAATTGGTACACTTTTTGGCAGTATGATTCAAGGTATTGCACAACTATCTTATTACCTGAGTGTGTTAATGTTAATTATTTTTTTTACAACAGTCTCTTACCGTATGGCTTGCTTTTCTGCAGTTTGACAAATCAATTGTTTAAATCCACACTACTTTTCAGAATAATTATTGCGTCAACAAATTCTGAATTTTTGTGACAAATTGACAAATTGACAAATTTGTTGTACGTAATCATCTCTGACATGTTTACTTGATTGGCAAAGATTAAAATAAAGCATGTATCGTTTTTTTTCTATGCACGGTTCCTGTTTTACTCCTAGATTATGTAAAACTCGTTGTGCTTTGAGTATTTTTTCAGCTCAAAGAGCTCCTGATGGTATATGATGCATTTCTTTATGGCAATAGTGCTTAACTTGGCCTCAATTTCTGGTTTTAGTCCGTTTCTAAAACACTTTACAATGCTCTGTTGAAGATCTACAGAAAATGTTGCTGATTCACCAGCTCCATCCTTTCAATTCTTAGTTTTTTTAAAGTCCTTTTTCTATACCTCAGATTCTATTAACGTAAGTTATCACTGGCTTTTTAGGATTTTTTATGAAGAAATAATGACTCTCTTGGTGATGCTATCAAAATCGTTTATTGCTGTGAACAACGTTTCGGCCCGTACAGTAAACCACGTTACAAGGCCCTCATCAGGTACAACTTTCTAAATAACAATTATAAAAATATAAAAATATGAAACAATAATATTTCAAGTCAACAATACTTTACAAGAAAATCGCACAATAATGAACACTCACATAGCCACGACAATAGCGACTATAGGTATCACGATAGATGGTAGATCGAAAAATACGCACTTCTTAAGTTCCGATCGTGCTTATATACTATCAGTCAGTGTAAGTGTGTCACTGTACATGAGTATATTTAAGTCACACAAAGCTACAGCCACTCCGCCCCAGTACAAGTCAACGAACTCGCATGTTTAAATTACAGTAAATCTGTTGCTTTATGTGTGTTCGGTTATAAAATTTTTGTAACATGATTTCAAATTTTGTGTGTCATGCATTCTGTTGATATTATTTCGGTAACTATGTATGTATAGCATCTCTGAGAAAAGTTGCTTGAACCTATTACTTTCCATGTCAAGAATTTTTACTTCATCAAAATCAAAAAAATATTTTCAAAGACTACTCTATAGCTAAACGTGCTTTTTTAACTAACTTACTTCTGAAAAGCTTAAACAGATAAACTTTGTCTGAGGGGCTTACTATTTCCTCAGCTTCGTCATAGCCTTCAAGAAATACATACAATGATATATTTCCTTCGTCAAATTTGGGCACCATCTTACTTAGGGCATTTTTAATTCGACAGCTTAAGTTGCCATGTTTGTTATTTAAGGATTTAGATATTGAAAATAATACTATTGATTTTATTAAGCTGTCATTTTCGTGGTTATTCATTTAAGGTCGGAAACATCTAGGACGTGTGCAGAAATGCGTTGTGCGGCGCATTATTGGGTAACTTGGTTAAGCATAGGTGAATATGGCTTGAGAGTTAGTACTACGACAGCCGTGGGTATTAGCCTATGATGATAAGGCTGCAACATTTCATACTTGCATTTGTTAACTAGTAAATGTCGTTCGACTTGAGTTAAAGTGGTACTCTGGACCACTCTTTGATCTGCAACTTGTTCATGTATCACTCACCTTTATCACAAATATACTTACCTGCGCAGAAAAATGCACTTATGTCACGTCACTTGAGAGTTAAATCTGGTAGCCTGCTTGCATTACACATAGTAAGAAAAAAAAAAGTAAACAGAAAGGTTGTATTTTTAATTTGGAATTAACCTTACTATTAATAAATTGGAAAGAAGGATTTATTTTGGTTAAACTTAATTTTTAAGTGCAAGTAACTTATTCATTAGTTCTACTTATTTTTACAATTCTTTGGAAAAATTTTTTCAATTATTTTTGATTACTATTAATACCCTTTCAAGCTTGTTTTCACTACTGTCATCATCATCATTCTTATTTTTCTTATTGTTGCTATCGTCATTATAAGTATTATCCTTGTCATTATCATTATCATCAAAGTCTTGTTTATCTTCATCATTGTTAATATCATTACTGTTATAACCATTCTCATTCTCATCCTTTTATTACTATCATCATGATCATTACTGTCATTATAACTGTTACAGCTAGTGCCACCAGATCTACCACGACGTCTGTCACCACCACAATCAGCATCACCACCATTACCACCATTATTAAGATTCAGAGCACTAGTTTAACGATTATTATTGTATTATTATTATAATTATCATCATTCTTATTACAACAATAATTTTTATGATGATTATTGTTATTCTCATTACCTTTTATATTTTTATATCAGTAGCACTACTCCTACCAACGGCACTATCACCATTATCATAATTGTTATCTTTATCATTATTATCAACATCATTATCAATATTATCATCATAATTATCAACATCATTATTTTCATTGTCGTCATTGCTATCATTATTTTTATTATTATTATCACCATTATCATCATTACGAAAATCACTCTGAAAGGGGTGCGAAAGACTGGAGTTAGATACAAGCGTCAAGAGAAGGAACATCCAATATAGCCAGGGCTGACATCAAGCCCACGAGCAGCTCATCAGGGAATCGGATCCGAGACATTTTCCAAGGCGTTCAGTTCATCGACACTTTATAAAACAATAACGGCTCGTAAATTACCAAATCCGTGACCAAGACTCTCAAAAGTCTCGGCATTGGGTTTGCCCTCACGTCTAGTTACAAGCTCTAAGAAACCTTCTCGTTACGATAGCTTGTAAGTGATCGATCTCGTTTTTCTTTATAAACATAAGACAAGATAAATTTCGTAATGCATATCTCAATTTAATTATAAGTTTATGTATCAATCAACAAAGCTAAATCTAATTGCGTATGATTCAAATACACGAGTGAGTTGTGTGAGCAAGTGTATGAGTATAAATACAGTTACTGGAGAAAAACGAGTTCATTAAATCTAAATACCATTTCTCGGTCTTTGCCGTTTCTCTAAAATTCTACACGTTAAGACCTGCATAGGTTCGGTTCAACCCGTTTGAGTCTACATATATTATTCGTGAGAGAACGTGGAAAGTTATATTACGTGAGTGCTCGTGGCAGTTTTGTGCCCTTTTTTGGCTTACAAGTCGTCAGTGACGATTCGATGTAATTTCCCATGTGAGTTGTTCCGTTTGTTGTCAAGCTTAACTGTTTGTACCGTGGTGTATTTAAATCCTACTTGTTCGAGGAAATCCAATGTAAAGAACGGAATTCGTGTATGCATGCGAGTTTGATTCAGGTAAAATCATACACAGGCGGATTCGATTGTTGATGAGCACGTGGTGCCAAGGATCTCTTATTCGTTTTACACAATATTAGATGGCATGCCTAATGTATGCATAAGCCAGGCACGCGGGTGATAATACGATAACTCGATGATGGCTATGCGTGAAGATTGAATCCAACCGTAGTAAAGTAGACGTTTCATACCCCGGGAAATAAGGTCTGCATATGCGTATACACAGGTCAAGTTGAATTTCTGCGTTTTTCAGGCACCACGAGACATGCCATTGACACATACTTGAAACCCATCAGGGTCATTTTACATTTAAGATTAATCAATAATCTACGATATTGACATTGTCTTGCACGTGTAAATGTAACACGCATCAGCCCCACAGACCCTTCAGTAATTGTGCAATGCACTGCTGTCCTCGCAATTATCATTTATCCGTTCTCGCAGGTCAAAATTTACCCTTTATTATTATTAATCTGTATCTTAATTATTCGTCTGACACCTTAATATGTTGAAAAAAGAAAAGGAGATTCAGTAATCGTTGGTTTAAAATTTTGATTTGTAAAATAAAATGCGAATTTTCATTTGTGTTAAAATTTTGTCAACAATTAAAATCAAAGTTGCTATAAACATTTTCATTTTATTCTTTTATTTATTATGTCAATTATTTCAAAGGAGAGTTAATGTTAATAAATTTTGCTGTTTAATAAGTAGTAATAATAACTGTCTTGTAAACTAAAAGTAAATTATCTTGTGATCCTCCAATATTTATACATGTACTTAAGTATTCCTAGGTAAACCATAAGGATTCACTATAAATTCAACGAAACATTTTGGTGCTTTCTGTGAGGTGTTTGATCATACAGCTCTACACCTACTTGCTTTCAACAGTCAATCATCAAAGTTCATTAACGTCACAACGCCCGCAAAACCATCGCCTCACCTAAACACCATCGCTTCCATCAAGGCACAACTTCGCTCCCAGGACAACATTAACCGGCACTCATATCAAATCAGAGCTAAGTTAATTTAGAATTGATTGATCCAATACTTGGTATATCCCTGTTCCACACCTTGTTTAATGTCAAATAATTTGCCTACTCTCAACCTGGGATAGTTAATTTCCGTCGAGTTATAACTATCATTAACACTCCACGTGTCTGCTCAACCATCGCAATTTAACATGGACAAAGACGCACGAAAAAAGTTACTTTGAAAATCTTCATTGTTTTTAGAAAAGCTTGAAACCCTCAAGAATTTATAGAACGGGGAAGATACTGATTATTTTCAAGTCGAGTCACGTTTGTCTAGTTTGAATAAACAGTATCAAGCTTTTGAGGGTCTGGTACACACGCGTACACTTGAAGCAAACAAATTTATTTCTATCGAGAATGAAGATAATATTGAGAAGTGTTATGTTATAGTAGGTGGAAAGATTGCGAAATTTAAAATCAAAACTTTGGGAGAACAGTCGGGGTTAGCAAACCTAAGTGGGATAGCTAATTCCACGGCTTTTGAGAAAATCCGTTTATTAAAGCTCTCTATAGCAGAACTTCCATAATTTAAAGGGGACCATGACAACTAGTTGCCATACAAAAATTCTTTCACTCAATTAATCGATACGAGAACTGATATCGATGATCTAACCAAGTTCACTCATTTACGAGCATCCCTAAAAAAGGACGCGTATAAAAAAATCGCCCTCTATGATATCAGTCCCCAAAATCATACCAAAGCATGGCAGACCTTAATCGAATCATGCAGGTGAAAGTGCATCTCAGTATTCAAACATCTTGACACAATCTTTAATATCACCCCGATGACTTCTACTTTCTCTAAGAAACTCTCTGGAAATCGATGGACGATGCTAAACAGCATCTAAATACTTTAAAGACATTACAGGTTCAAGTGGCAGATCGTGTTTTGGTCTGGTTACTCGAAAGAGCACTCCACCCAGTAATTAGACAAAAATGGGAAGAGAACTTGTCACTCAATGAGTTACCATCGATTGAAAAGTTCTACGTTTTGGCACAGCAAACGACTTCTCACTTGGATACCATGAAAAACTATGTTAGAATCGAGCCCAATGCAAGGTTAAATAGTGTTTCAGGATATCAAAGGCAGCCAGCAATCACTCAGTTCTACTTACGTTAACACGTCCTGTGTCTGTTGTAATCAAAATTATTTTCTTTACAGGTACCCTGAACTCTTCAAACTAGCAGTTCAAAAATGCTGGAAACTAGTGAAGGCAAACAAACTGTGCTATAACTGATTGAGAAATCATGCAAGTTCATGTGAACTAGGAGCATGTAATCACTGCATCAAACGCCGTAATCCTCTTTTACACGCAGGATCCGAAATTTCACTGTCCAGTGCAGATTCAAGAACGAATGACACAAAGGATACCGAAAGGTCTGCATGACTATCTATCCAACAATTTTGCGCTTTTTCCAGGCCCTGCAATCCGCAATTGATGATAAGCGCAGTTGTGGATGCATCAGTTCGTCATGACCAATAATATTAAACAAATAAAACGTCAATTTTTAATCCATCCGGACGACAAACCGTTCCAACGTCTCTTCTGGTATCACGACAATGAAATCAGAATATTTGAAATCAATACGGTGACTTTTGGCATAGCATCAGCCCCGTACTTAGCAACTCGAACACTACATCATCTCTAAGATCCAAAAGTGGAACTCTAATCACGTGAGCGTTTTGAATGGCTTAGAAGATCAAGTGCGTATTGTCGACGCGAACGGTCTCCGATTAATCCAGAAAACTTTAGGCGTCACGTGAATCTCGGAGACTGATAGTTTTGTAAATACAGTTGGGACATTAAATTTGCCTGACAAAGTCATGAAACGGGGTATTCCTATCAAAAATTGCACAAATTTTCGATCCACTAGGATTGTTGGGACCCATTATCCTGCATGCAAAAATGATAATGCAGGACTGCTGGAGAGACAAGATAGAATGGGATGAGTCAGTGCAACAGAGCTTGCATACCAGGTGGGGAATCTTTGCCAGTAAGTTGCCCGAATAGAGGGGGTATCAATACCACGCTCAATCTTACTGCCCAAAGCAACCAACCTTACTCTCCACGATTTCTGCGATGCAAGCCAAGTAGGTTACGGTGCAGCCTTGTACGTGTGTTCTGCGGACCAGGAAGATCGTACGCTGGTTCAGCTTATGTGTTCAAAATCCCGAGTAGCGCCAATTAAATCTATCTCATTTCCCCGACTTAAATTGTGTGGAGCATTAATGCTTACGAGACTATTCAACGAGTGTCTCAGGACGCTTAAACATCTAATTAGTCACGTATTTTTCTGGTGAGATTCAGAGATAGTGTTGCAATGGATCAAAAAACCTCCAAACGACCTCGAGATTTTTTTCGCAAATCAAGTATCAGATATCCAAGGAGTACTAGATGTAGAATGGCGTCGTTTTTCTGGTCAAAATAACGTTGTTGATCGATTATCAAGGGGACAAATCCCATCTTAATTTCTGGCAGGTCATGAATGGCTTGTAGGTCCATCATGATTGCAACAAGATAAATCGTCTTGGGGTACAATATAACTAAAACAAGAATTTTCACCAACCAAATCGTATCATGAATACATGGCAGAACTTTTAAATACTACAATTAAATAAAATGAATCAGTTTGAAATTTTAATCATCGAATAATTTTTTTTACAGAAACTACCTTAACAGCCCTTTTGACTGATATGAATGATAACAAACTCAAGACAACACAAAACCACAACTTAAAAAATTGGCACTACAAACGTTTATTAATGGCTTACCTGACTTATTTAAATTAAGAAATTGACTATAGCACTTTCGAAGCCCGAAGATATTCACGAAGCTTTAGAGGCTGCTTTACTTACTTAACGCGCTTGCCCACCAGTATATAGTTAGGCCAAGTACGTTTGTAAGGGTGTCTACTTTTGATCACCAAAAAAACGTCAATTTTAACGACCCATTGACCAACAATAGAAATAATTGTCCACATACTTACAATAAAAACAATGTCAAGATATCTTGACCAAAATTTGACGAGTATGGTCCAAAAATTGTAGATCCCGCACTTAGCTACGCACCATATCGTCATTCAAGCACTCCACCGCCAAGCCACAGGTCACCAAAATTACCATAGAATAATTAACCTAATCACTATTATTACCCTCCAAATTTCCAAAAACTTCTTTAATTTCCATTTTTTCTTTTTGTCCACCTTACAACTAACAAATGTATTATCCTTATCCTCACACCCAAGGCTATCCTAAATATCAACAAGCCTCAGTTTATGACCACAACCAAAAATAATATCTTAATTATAATCAAGAACGATACCGAGACTCTTGTTCTAACTCTCAAAGAAACGAGAACGAGATTCGCCGTTTAGACGTGACTGCAAGTTTGAATCCGATCACGCGTCTGAAATCAATAATGGCAATGAAATCTACATAGCCTTTTCAGCATGAACAAAAAAAAATTTGCCGGCAGTTAAGTTATGTTGTGAAACATTTTGAAAAGATTCGAAAATTTTTATATTAGATTCAGGTGCAGAAGTTAATGTCATCAGTTATAATGCACTAAAGAACGGCACAGAAATTAATTGTGATAATACAATTGAATTAGAAGGACTAGCTCTACAGCAAATATATATTTTAGGTACTATAACGGTAAATTCATTTAATATAGATAACAAATTTCACCTTGTATCTCCAGAATCACCAATAAATAATGTATGTTTTTTAAGAAATCCATTTCTTACACGAGAAAACGCTAGAATCGACTATGGATTAAATGTATTAATTGTAGGAAGCAGACCAATTAGACCTACACCATTTTTATACCAAGATAATAAAATTAACTCAAAAAAATTAATTAAAAAACAAAAAAGCCCTTAAAATTAAAAACTAAACAAAATTTTGAATCAACTTCTGAAAAATTTATTTTTTCATTTAACGGTAAAGATAAAACACCCACACATCCACGCGATAATATTTTTTATAATTCTCAAGGATTTAAAATAAATAAAAGCAAAAGTTATAATTTACCAGCCAGAACAAAAAGAGCTATCAAGTTACTGACTAGAAACAAGATCAACGGCAATGCTTATCTTCGCAGAATTACTACCGTACCCGGAGTGTATATAGGCAAGGCTGTAGTAGATCGCAAAGAAAGTCACTGTTATACAACAGCTGAGATGAGCCGACAAAAATAGAAATACTTGTGCAAGAACTTTAGCCTTCGGATGTAATGGAATTTGAAGTCTTTTTCGACACTGACTCCGATCAAAACGATTAAATCGATATAAAAGATTGCATTGAATTTATAATGGAGAAGCTAAAAAGACCTTATCACTCAAAAGCTAGTTTATCAGAAATATGAAAAATTGTAAAAAATTACGCTCACTTATTTTACATTCCAGGTGACCCAGTTCCTCGTACTTTTATTATGACACATAAAATACATACAACAGACGACTGTCCTGTATATGTCAAACGATACTGCTACCTCTTATTATTACACCAAAAAATTAAAACTTAAATAGAAAATATATTAGTAAATGGTACAGTCATAAAGTCAAACAGCTCTTACAATAGTCCTCTATGGATACTACCCAAGAAACAAGGACATGATGGCACAAAAAGATACAGATTAGTAACAGATTACCGTAAACTAAACGAAAAAACCATCCCTTATGCTTATCCACTACCAAAAATTACTGAAATATTAGAGCGAATCAGAGGCTCAAATTATTTTTCCGTTTTTGATCTAGCCAGTGGATTCTATCAAATAGAAGTTGACCCTGCAGATGGACATAAAACTGCTTTTAGCGCACCTATCGGTCATTATGGATGTGTAGGAGTGCCATTTGGACTGTGCAACGCACCTGCAACATTTCAACGACTAATGGATATAATTTTATCAGGACTGCAAGGCATTGAGTTTTTTATATTTCTTAATGACATAATTGTGTGTTTTGGAACTTTAAAAGATCATATGACAAAAATTAATTGTTTATTTGGAAAACTTTCCAAATTTAAGTTGAAATCACAACTGGACAAATAGTGATTGTTAATATCTGAAGTAAATTATTTAGGACATTAACAAGAAACTATGGAGTCAAACCAGATTTTAAAAAAGTGAGAAGCTGTTGAAAAATTTGGAACCAAAAAATTAAACGAGTGTTAGACAATTTTTAGGATTACTGAACTATTACCATCATTTTGTCGAAACTTTTTCAGAAATTGCAGAACCTTTAGCGTCCTTGTTAAAGGAAGGAAAGAAACTTGAGTGGACAGATACTCAGCAAAGAAGCTTTAAAGGGTTAAGGAGAATATTATACAAAGCACCTGTGTTAGCTTGCGTCGATTTAAATACGTCATTCATATTAACAAGAGACGCATCTTATATAGCTATTAGGGCAGTATTAAGCTAAGGAAAACCAGGAAAAGACAACCCAATTGCGTATACGTCAAAAACTCTCAATAAGACTGTAAGTAATTATTCTACAATGGAAACAGAATGCTTAGCAGTAGTTGAAGCAGTCTAATATTTTCGACATTCCTTATACGGCAGGAAATTTATGGTTTACGGTGATCATGAACTACCTGGATTTAGTCTATCAAAGATCCTATGAGTAGGCTAAATAGATGAAGAGCAAGACTTTGAGGTTATAGCTATGCTTATAAGTACAAACCTGGTAGACTAAATAGAAACACGGACGCCTTATCAAGAAATCTAATAGAATCAAATGAAGACTAAAACAATAAAGATAATTGTTCGGGCGAAGAAATATCATTAAAAGCCCTATTGCTACCTATAAAATCTTAACAATTTAAAACTTCGATAGCTCGCCAAAATATGTCAAAAAACAATTAATCTCATTTCGATACCGTTGAAAGCATACAACCAGCACCAAAAGTAAGAAAAAATAAACCTAGAGATACACCATTTAAAGTACCTTGGGGAATGGAAGGTAGACAAAGTGAATTAAATGCACCTATGATCGCGGAAAAATTAAAAGCAAGACGAAGAAAAGGAACACCAAGAGCTCAAATACAAGATTCGTCATCTGAACCTGACACCGCGTCTACTTCACAGTTAAGTGACCCTCAATCCGACGTGCCAATACTATTACAAGAACGTTCTTTTTTACCAAGCTTAATAAATGCAATTAAAGAAGAAACCCCTCAGAATATAATGGAAAACTTAAGTGACGAAAATTCGGAAATCAGCAAAATTGAAGAATTAATCGAAAAAAAATTTAGTCTCTTTACCAAGACGAACTAATATTCCAATCAAATCCAGTACATCCCGAGCCAATAACATTAATAAAAAATATGTCATGTTCTAAGAAAATGAAGGCTTTAGTTCTTTTAATGAAGAAACTTTAAATTTAATTACAATAAAACCAAAAATTTTAATTCACTCTTCGACGCTTCGTACAGGACCAAGTAAACAATAAAAATATAAATAAATATCAGTTATCCAATTTAAGAATTAATACTTTCAGTACTAAGGTTGTGACGGGGAAAGATTTATTGAAGAATAGGATCAAAACTTACTATGGGGGCATAGTTTCCATAAGACAAATAAAATACCAAGTAATCTACCAAACGTCATGATGGCAGTTACTTAAATCAAGAACAAATAAATTACCTTCCATCATTACGTCAAAACTTAATTTCTCTTACTAAAGTAAATGAATGGATCAATAAAACAATGAACGAATTTATTGCAAACGGAAATTCCATGAAAGCAAAATCTTCAATTGAATCTCATAAAAATAGTCCTACTAAAAATAGATTACAAAACTTTAATGGCGAACTATACAGAAGAAGTTTATCACCTATAGAACAAAATTGTGATAAAAAGAGCGACGACAACCGTTCTTAATTGGAAGATATAGAAAATGAAACTGATTACGATACCAAGAAAACTTTCAATCAAAATATTTTACTGAAAGCAAGCCATTCAGCAGAGTTAGAAGCCATACAGAAAAATTGGAACTTAGCTCGTAGCAAAGAGTAACAAGAGATATAAGTCCCATAGGAAATTCCACTGACATAACTTATGAAACAAATAAATGAACATTGTAAAGTACTTGTAAAAATTTAACTTACACAAAGAATAACTTTATCCATTTTATTTCTGAAACTGTAGACTTAAAATTAATAAGCAATAAACTACTATTAGATATAGGAGCTATGTCAAAAGAAGAATTATTAGATGTTCAACTTAAATTAGGAGACGTTATTCCTACGAAAAACCGTAATCACTACATATTTTCACTAGTCGTGAACAAAAACTCTACTGATGAAATAAAACCTAGCATTTTACGAGCCTGCTTTAAAAATGTTGCATATGCAATATTAGTAAAGAAAGTTAACACCGCTCGTATTTCTAGGAAAGGTACTCTCACCGATATTATCTGTAGAAGGGAAATGCCATCAAGTTTTTATACGAAAAATTACGTCACCTTCCCCTTACAGTAAAAATTTGCTTTGGCACATGTTCTTATCTAACCCTAGAAAATAAAAAGGAAAAATTAGTTGAATGTCATACTAGCTTTTTCGAAGGTCATAGAGGAGTAGTAAAGCTTATAGACGAATAAGAGAAAAATATTATTGTAAAGGAATACACAATGACATTGCAGAATATATACAAAAATGTAAAATTTGCCTGGAACAAAAATTAGTCTACGCAAAAACTAGAGAACCTATGGTAATTACAGATACACCTCCAGAAGTATTTTGCAAAGTCGCAATAGATACAATAGGCCCTTTTCCACAAAGTACATCTGGAAATGAGCACATTTTAACAATGAAATCCTTACTTACAAAATTCTCTATAGCAGTTCCTGTTCACAATGTACAAGCAATAACTATTGCCGAAGTATTATCAAGATATTTTTTTTCAACTTTTGATATTTCTAGAGTTATTCTCAGTGACAGATCAAAAAGTTTTATTATTCAAGTATTGACAAAAGTATCAAAAATTTATGGATTCCGTTTAGCTCTCAATAGTACATATCACCCACAATTAAATGGTTCATTAGGGAGAAGCCACGCAACGTTAAACGATTTTTTGAGAACTAACGCTGAAAATCAAAATGATGGAGATAAAATGGTTCTTTTTGCTATGCAGGGGTATAACACTGGTTCATTCAGCAACAGGCTTTTCACCTTTCGAACTTGTTTTTGGTTGACAGGCACGTTCCTCAAATTCACTTCCAGACAAATTCGAATTAGTAACATACAGCTCATATGCTTATGATTTTGCCCACTGTTTATAAACAATACAAGAAATAGCTCGCAACAGACTTAAAATATCAAAACAAAATACAAAAACACGTTATGACAATAAGTCAAAACCACAGAACTTGGAAGTTGGAATGACAGTTTATGTGCTCAAAGAACCCTGAAAAGAAAAATGAGATAGATTTTATAACGGAATTCTTAAAATTAAAGACACACGTAGAAATAATAACGTCATATAAGACTCAGAAAATGAAAGAATAACTTACAATTGATAGAGTAAAACGTTGCTATCTATAAAAGAAAAAAAAAAATTCTTTTTATTTTATTGATACAGATTGATCTGATCAATATAATAACTAAAAACATTGCCTTTCTGCTTCTGCTAACACTAAGGCTTAGTATAATGAAAAGCAAAAAAAGATACCTGCAAAAGCTTACGACAACATGCTTTTAGTAAATGATGCAGGTATAAATAATGAATACACTATCGAAGTTAGACTAATTTGTACTGAATGGTACGTTATTATAACGAGAGATTTTTGTAGCATTGAAGAACAAATTAAACTACACCATGGACAGCTAGATACTACATTTGAACAGTGTACTAGAGTACTTAAAAATTAAGAATGCAAAAATTAAATACTAAGATACACGTTGAATAATAAGATTCATTTATTAAAATCAACATGCAAAAATTTAAAACTATTTTTGCACCTGAAATACGAATATATGTTAAAGAAACAAGCTCCAACAACATAGTAAAAGTTATCCCTAGCCACATGATAATGAGATCGGATGATCGAGATAAAATAAATACGGATGTAAATAATCTTTACAACTTTGCACAAACAATTTTATATTGAGAATTAAAGCAGACTTATATTCTACGCTCAAATCTTGAAAAAATTTATATAAAATTAGAGAAAAATGGAAGATATAATGAAAACGTTATGAAAAATTTGGAAAGTTTAACCGAAGAAGCATACCGATTAGATAATGATAATGGAAAAATGGATTATAAAATAGAAGTATTAGAATTCACTTGCTCTTTTGAAAAATTCCTATTTTCCATACTAAATTCTTACAAAACACTTATCAGTGCAGTGGGAAGCACGTTGCAGGGAAACCTACATTCACGAATGATACAAAACGAACAACTATCAAAAATTTGTAATGAAAATAATTCATACAAAACAGAGCATACTTTACCATGGGACGATTCAACTGTAATAGTTGAACGCCTGCATGCACTGTCCACAACAAACGCAGTAATAATAGATGGTAGATTAGCAGCTAAGCTCAGTTTCCCATTGATAGGTAAAGAATAATTCAGTAATTATGCCATGCACTCGATTCCAGTTCCGAAAAATTGACACTCAGATTCAAAAAGCTATGTCAGCATTAAGCTTCGACATAGTAACCTAATCGTAAGCAATAATCTTTAAAATTATTTCCTTACCGAAAAAAATTTTCCAAATAATTGCATTAAAGATTAAAAATTTTATATTGCCGACCAGACATGCCTATTTACAAAGATAATGTTAATTATCCTTGCGAATTCTCTTCATTTGTAAGCCCATTAATAGAAGCATTAAAAACTTGTCAAATAGCATTGTATAAGTAAATCAAAATCCATTGGATAAGACTGAAAACCACTGAACAATGGTTATATTCTGCACAAAATGCTACCACGATACAAGTATTGTGTGAAACAATCCTTCAATCACACAACCAACTGAAATTAAAATACAAGGTACGGAAATACTAACGATCAACAGTAATTGTATTGCTCATGCTTCTGGCTACACCCTATATGGAGTCACAACACTAGAATTAACAGAGACTTACTACTTAAGATCAGAACTTCCCTACAGTTTAGCAAATTTATTGAACGTCCCCGTTATCAAAACAATCAAAATCAGCAATAATAGTTTCATTGTTGATTGACAAGAGGAAGATGAAACCGAGATAAATAAATGGGCAGAATTAAATGATGCAATAATGTTGAATAGAATAAAAGAAACCTCAAAGGATATGTCAATAAAAAACAAGTAAACTATCGAAATACAGAAATCATTTTTGGAAGCCTTATAGTAAATTTAATTGTTACATTAGTCATTGCCTCAATTTCACTAGGATGCATTTAAAAATTAAAAAAGAAATTTACTAATTTACCACAATTATACATAGAGCTCAACTGAGTAGATCAACTGAGTCTCAAATTCTTATAACGCAACATAATACTACAAAAAAAGTACGAAACATTGTGAAAAATCCAGGACCATTAATTACCGACAGAACGACAGATAATTATTTGCCGATACGAGGTCACTATCAATTTATTAAATATCTGACCAATAAAACGGTGTAAAAAAAAAAAAAAAAATAAATAAATGTGAAACAATATAATACATGGAAGCTTAGAAAAAAAAGGCTCGATACTAAACCCAGATGTATAAAAGTATAAGATAATAATAATAAACTTGACCAAGTCCTAATACATTTTTTTTTTACAAACTTTATTACAATTCAATATTACATTCTAATTTACAAAGTATAAATTCATTATCATATGCACGTATATAAAATAATACAATTTTTTTTTTGTATTAAGATTCTAATTCACCCGATTGAAACTGAAAACGGTGATATCCACCAATCTAAAATAATCGCCGCCCATACTGTCCATCAATACAGAAATTAGAACAGGTTGGAAAATAAATACTAAAATCATCGAATAACAACCTCAAACTATACATATCAATTCCACTAGATGTCATTTCTCGCACTAACCGACGATAGTCCAAAAACTCTTAAGCTGGACTTTCGGAAAAACCTAGTAGTAACAATATCAGAGAACTGAAAGAAAGGAAAAAAAAAAAAAAAAAAAAAAAGAGGGAAGAATAAAAACTATGAAACAAATAAATAAGTACATGAATGTTTTTTTTTTTTTTCACAACATGACTTACACTGACTCTAATAAATCTCCTAGGATTGTATGAAACAGAAGTAACTTGGAAGTTCATCCGTACCCTAGTCTCTACAAAAACGTCGTTTTCCAGGTGACTAAGTCGCCTTTATTCTCTATAATACTCTACGACACCAATCTAAGAAGAAAACAAATTAACAAACACAAAAAAAACTCACGTTCAACGATACGAATCCTTGCACTATTTTATTTATTACTTTGATTACTTTGATTTATAATGAAGTTTGAAACACTTCAATGAGCAAGAAGCATCTGAGGAACAACAGAAATTCTTCTTACCAAATAAACGTAAAAAAAAGAAAAAGAAAAAAAAATATATATATATACATACATATATAATAAAATGTTTGACTCACAAATTCAGTAACAATACATTATATTTATTATTGGACAGGACTTAGGACCCAGGTGGAAGGATCTTTGGCTGCCAAGGTTGCCCCTAAGACCAATGCATTGTTTTCGGTAGAAATGACCTCCATGCTCTCGATATAGGGCGTATCATCTCTGCCAGGATGGTTTCATGGCCTCAGTGGCTAAGACTTTGTTCTCTGCAGGGATGGCCTCTACGATCTCGGTGGCCAGCGTATCATTTTTAGCCAAAATGGCCTCCAGAACCTTGGTGGCCGGCTCACTATCCTCAGCTGATGTGGCCTTTACGGCCTCAGTGACTAAGACTTCTTTCTCTCTTCTGGAATGGCCTATACGATCTCGGTGAGTGGCGCATTATTTTTGGCCGGAAACTTCTCTACGTCTTTGAGGGTGAGCACGCCATCTTCTGCAGAGGTAACTTCTATGGGCTCAGTGGCTTGATTTTCGCTTGCAACGTCCTCTAAGTATGTGTCAAGGATAGCGTCCTTGGCGATGCTGCACATCTTTTGCAATGCGTCCTACCATTTGTTTATTTGCCTGACTGGTCTATGACTGGTGGGTTGGCCCACGAAATGCCAAGCTCGTCCACGTAGGCTAGGGATTTCACCTTTTTAGCCGCTGCGAGCCAAGGCGATGCGTCTTTCTTCAAGTTGAATATTAAGTAGTCCTGCCAGGACGGCCCTAGGCCTGCAAAACAGGCTGTAAGATCATCAGCGTCGATCAGCCAGTCAATAGTTACCAGCTCGCTAGAGACGGAGTTTTTGGACTTAGTCATCTCGGTGAGCTTCTCTTTTTCGTCAGCAAACGAACCCGTCAGCTTCATTTTTCACCTCGTACCCAGGGGCTTGGTTCATCACTGAAAAATATTAATGACAAATAGATTAATTGAAAGATGAAGATAAATTCTGTTTGTAGTTAATAAAATGTATTAAATGTCGCATAAAAGGTGAAAAAATAAGTAAAATAGTAAAAAAAAGGAGTGGAGCACTTTTTTTCACCTCCTCGGGTACAACAAGATTCCTCGCATCTGTGTCACTCAGAGTATCGTTGATTCTAGGGTCAGGGTGGAACACGTAGAGTTGTCTACCGATGATTTTCTAGCGTGGAAAATCGGTGGAAGAACGGCTTACTTTTTCAAACCAAGCGCCATACTTGGCATTTTGCCTGGTATTCGTAAAAATAACTGCTCCAACAAGAAGCTCCTTGTTTTCTTCGTATAGGCACAAGTGCACATCTAGCACGTTATTTAATGCGCCCTCTCGATGTTCTATCCCGAACTCATAGTTTTGCATATGTAGCACCCAGCACAAAGTTATTAAAATGTATGAAATGTCGCATGAAAGGTGTAAAAATAAATAAAATAGTAAAGTAAGGAATGGAGCACACAACTAACAAGCCGATATAGCGGTTTTCTTCGGATGCCCGCGCTTATGCTTTCCAATAACTTAGAATTGCCTCGCAGAAAATGCTAACGAAGTTTTTGTTTTGTTTGTATATCTTTTTTTTTGTAGAGGTAGTACTGTCTGCTTTGTTTTGTAAAGAAAAAATTAGATAAGCACAGAATTTTTATCAATTTTTTTAGTTTTCTTTTCTCTAGAAAGATACTGTAGCAACAAAATTTAAGAAAAAAAAAGTATCCAGGTTGGCCGTTTCTTTAACGTGACTCAGGGTTAGCGCTTTCTTTAAGATAATTTTCTGTTATTGCTTTTTTTGACTAATGTATCCATATGTGACGTTCGTTTGAATTAAAGAGATTTTTCAAAAACTGATATAGTCTATACTCAGAAATAAGTTATAAGTGAATATCACCAATGGCTGACTAATATTTATGTTTTGTTACTCATTTCAACTTCAATAATAGTTACTTAGCTTTTTTGGGTTTGAGGGAACCATAATTATACTCTGAATTAAATATTATGTCATATAAGCTGGGACTAACTATAAATGTTTTATCTATTTTTATCTTTTTTTGCGATTTTCTCAACGTACATGCGTTACATCTTTTCTCGAGACAATCCTTCTTCCAGGTACTTCTTTTGACTTTCCCCCTGGTAATAGTGAGGTTCCATAACCAGAAACTGACTAATGTGGTCTCTCACAAAGTTTTTCGTATCTTCTGGATATTTGACGGGTCTGTTTGAGTGATTACCTCTAAAGTCATCAGCAATAACTCCCGTACCACCAGTATTTTTTTTTTTCTTTTGAGCCGATTAAATTACTTGTTTTGACACGTCTAGAAAAAAAAGATAAACTACAATGATTATTGTACTACTTAGTAAAGAAATTTTTATAATTTGTTTTCAGCTATTCTATGTGCAGCGAATAATAAAAGTCACTGCTCAGTAGTGTTGTAAAAATGATCAGTACTATAATAAAAAATGAATAGGTGAGATAATAAAATTCTGTAATTTATCTATAGTTTCAAGAAACATTGTACAACAGACCAAAATAACTCAGCCTTAAGATAGCAAAGTAAAACTGTATAAAGTCTTCCGACTGTCGTTCATGAACTGTGTCACCTCAAGTAGTCCATCATCGTTTTGTTGCGATTGCTTTAAAGTCACCCAGTTATTCAAGCATTCCAACTGCTTTGAATTGTTGGCTAACGACCAATAAAGATTAAAAGCAGTTTGTCTATCAACCAAAAGAATTTTTTGAGACACGGAAATTTACACTTTTTAGAGCATCCTGCTTTTATTGCTCTCGCTTTTATAAGACCTCTCCTTTTAACTTTTCTATTTCTTTCTAAGTGGTTCTATTTCGATTGGTTGTCTCTCCACTCCTTCACTCTTCTTTGCTTTTTTTTGTAACAATGGTTGACTTCGTCATGTTTTTTTGTATTTCATTTTTAAAAATATTGGTTCTTTTCTGTGCCATGAAAGTCTGTGCACTATTAAGCTACAAGTTCTTCCTCTGAATTAATTAAACTTAAAGTTTAAAAATAATCGCAATGTAAAACTCAACTGTATTATTACCCATACTAATTTAAAAAAATTATTATGCACATTATGCGTATAAAGTTATGGAGGCTCACTCTATTGTCCAATTTCTAATATAAATATTTTTTTGATTGACACCTTCATACAACGTACCACCTTTGTGTATTCAACAGTCCCAATGTCATTCATCTAATACTCTATACGTATCGACGCTGACAGTAAAGTTTCGATAAGGATGGTGTTGACTTCTTTATTAGTCATCAGTAACGCCAACTTTGAAGTAAGTGGATATTGGATTGGCAAGCACGTGAAAGTTCTCATCAGTTGACTCAACGAAAAAGTTAAAGTCTTGTTGCTCAGC
The DNA here is from genome assembly GCF_000648655.2 of Copidosoma floridanum. Next base: position 335,578 of record NW_019384260.1, on the reverse strand, counting down.
AGCAACCCAGCTTCTTTTGAATTTTGATACCTTTATGGCATTGCATACCATTCCTTAACATGACTGCAGTCAAAAAAAAAAAAATTTATTTAGCGCTGTAACTGTACAAAATTCGAACCTTATGATTCTCAATAACTTCTTAGCTGCATTTTTAATTAATTCTATGAGAGTATACTTATTATCATTACAATAAATAATTAGCTACTGAGCAAGACTCGACTATTTTCTAAAAATTATTTTAACGAGTATTTTTTATTCCCAGGCTACTAACAATATTTTATCACAAAAAAACTACCTCCTTTTAGAACTATAATAGGAAAAGTTAAAAAAAAAACTTTTAAAATGGTGCATTTTGGTGCTTTGCAATTTATAAATTGTTAATTGAAGAAAATCAAATATTTCATAAATTAAAAAAAAAATTTTTTTTCTTCCAAAAGTCACAAACAATATTTTACCACGAAACAAAGTGTGACTCATGCCTAATTATGAGCAATACAAACCAATGATGATTTATAATTAAAAACTTGGAAAGGTAAAACATTAAAATATTGTATACGTTATTTTCTTTTCCACAACTCCTTACGCTAAGTTATTTCGCTTAAATGTTTAAGAGTAAAAGGTTAAAGAGATAAAGCACTTGGGGTAAAAAGTGAGGAGCTCAAAAAATAAGAGTAAGAAATTTTGTTTGTTAGTAATTTTTATTTATAAGTTACTCAAAGTATTTCGATAATTAGTTTTTTTAGCCTGCAAATGCGATTAAAATAAGTAACAAATGATATTTTTTCATCAAGATAAATAGCTCTTTTCTTCTCCGATACTTTCATAACCACTGCTATCTAATGCTTTTGAAAATGTCAAGTCCTTGATGGTTTCGAATACATGACTTTTTATATGTTTATGTTTGATGCCAAACACAATCTGATTTTTAGTGCTAAGTCCTTGAAGGAACCAAAATTACATGTAGCACTAAACTGATTTAAAATACTTGCGTACTCTTTCGCCTGGTTGTTGTTTTCTAAAATTAAATTTGAATACTTCTGCTACGTATTGCAGAGCTTATTATAAGCTACTTCACCTATGTCGTGCAAGGTATGAGGTACTCGTTCTGTGTCTTTTATTTTCATGATCGAAAATGCACCTTGAAGGTATTGAATCCAACGACTCCAAATTGAAACGCCCGGTGTAAAAGGCTGTACTTGTAAGTGCGGTCCTATTGTCTGTGCGGTTTGAACTGTAGGCTTTGCTTATTCATCGTCACTGTCCATTGTACTTTAGCGTAATTTAACGAACAAAAGTATATCACTTAGACACCCAAACTTTATACAATTCCTTGGTTTCAAAGCACCATCCTCGTTGATATTCTATTCTATTGATGCATAGCAAGTGATGTAGGTACGTAAGAAGCAAAGTTAAAATACTGATGTATACAGCACAGTAAGTGGTATTTATAAGATTATTTATGTACAGAGAAAGAAAGAGGCAGAATCACTCCAATTGCCGGCTCGTTTCGCACTCCTACGAAATCCACGCTTCACTCACGCATACGGCCCGTGACATACTCATTGTTCGCACAAGAACACACACACTTACCGTACACTCCTTACGCACACTCTTAGAACTTTCATTTTTAGTTTTCAAAGAGAATGATTATTTACCCCTACTTGTATTTATGGATTTCGTTAAACAAGCTTTGAAATAATAATTTATTTACTATTATAAAGAATTTCCAGTAGATTGTTTAAACTTATCTTACACATTAGTTTCCTCAAAGTTTTGGCAATGATATAAAATTATTCTGATACACGTAACGATCACATGACAATACATTAATGAAGTTTGGAAAACAAATAACTGAATCTTTAAGTTTATTGTAATATAATCATTAATTAAAATATTTTAAAACCATCAAAGAAACTTTGGAAGCACTATTAAAGATTCGTTTAACTACTAACGATTTATCAGTAACAGTAAATACATTAATGATTACTATTTATAATTATAATTCATCATTTTAAAGCTTCTTTAACAAAGTCAGAAAACAAATATAGTTGTAAGTGATCATAATTGTAATTAAATAAGTTACAAATTAAGTTCAATTTCACATGGCAATTAACAACTAAATTTCTTGTCAACCTTTACTTCCTTTAGTCGAAGAATAATGTGATCAATACAGGTTTTTTTAAAGAATTAAAATTAAAGTAAATTAAATGCCTTATGCCAAATGATTTTTAATAATTAACTTATTCGATTCCCTGTTAATGTCAAATATAAGTTTTAGAATAATTCAAGCACATGAATTTAATTTGGCAATTTTGGCAGTTTGTCAATGGTTAAGCTGTATACTAAGTTTAAAAGTATTGTTAATATTGGTATGATTCACTCAATCATCAGAGACTCTAAGCTAATCGAGCCTTGAATTACCTTTGCAAATATGTATATATTCCCTTTTCTCGTCATGCATCAACGCCTTAGAAATTTAACACAACTTTATATAATATTCTGTAAGTAATAATTACAAAATAAAGCAAAATTCGAATTATTACTCTGAGAAAAAAGCAACTCATTTATTCCAATGATAACTCGTACAATAAATTGAGTCACGACAACAAGGAAGAATCGCGACACGACAACAATTCAATTGGTGACAACAAAGTGATAAGACCAAACGTCTACTAAGAATTGAGGCTACAGTTTTTTTGTAAAGCTGAATATACAACTCGATTTGCTTGATGAACGTATTTCTCAATTAAGAAAAAGTATAACAGAAACGATACTTAGAAACTTTCTAATAAGCTGAACAAGTACAGGTGAACTTGGACGAGGTGAGACAAAATTTGCACAAAAAAAGCGATGTTGATACTCGTTGCTACGAGAAAGTTGCCAACTCTGGTGAAGCATGCCATACTTCATAAGGTGCGCGCTGACCTACTACTGACCAAGGAGTGGATAGAAACGAGCGCTCGACGTTAACTCGAGCTCTCATCTAAGTTAAAATCGCTGAAAGAAGTGGGCCATGCATATGACCTTACTAGTGCGTACACGCACAACGGGCTAGAACTACACATGTCACCAGGTAGGCTTAATACGTATATCAGCGTGAGCCCCTTCCATGTGCTACGTGATATATTTATGAAATGATGTTTGGCTCTACCGAAGGTAATTATTATTGATTTTATACTTCAATTTCATATAAGACTCACTCATATGCATGCTTGTTTGTTCAAAGATCTAATCGCAACACTCCGATACAAGTCGATACCCTTCATTATAGCTCTCTGATTGGTTAGGTTATTTTAAACAAACTAGAGAATCACTACAAAAACTAAGGCTATGGTCACATAGAATACGCAACTGATCCGCAATACAGAACTATGTAAGTCCATGAGAGTGAAAAAGAGACCTCTAATAAGAGCGCAAGTTTTGCGATATATCAAACATTATCGAGATGTATCGAGGTTTTGTGATCAGGAGTCTAAATTTTAACTTTGATATCCATGATCAAGTTTCGATGTGACTGTCAATAAGGAGTATATGGTGAAAGCTTAGTTCAGAGAGCGCCAGTATACATACTATTTGTCGATAACGTGGATCGTCAAGTTTGTCGACAGTTTATCGACACACAATAACACACACTCAGACAGATACACTAATACTTTCATAAATCAGGACCGAGTGGTCCTAATGCCCTCTGGATTTAGCTTTCAGAATACATTCCTCATTCACCTGTGAGGGGACGGGAGCTTCTAATTTTAATGTGTACTGCAGGTATTGTAACACTAAATTTTGAATGCAATCTTGGTTTATCGAAGATAGAAACCAGAACCCAGATATTCATAAAGATACATGCAGATATCAGACTTTATCTCAGACTAAGAGCTGAGGCTAAGGCTAAGGCCCTTAGGTGGTTAAAAATTAATACCAGCGGCACCATTCACAGAAATTGAAGAAATCTTACTGTTGGTGGAGATACGAAGTATTTTTGTCATATTTTATTTTAATTAAAAGTTATGTTAGTATTTACGAAGTGCAATGTGACCAGTATTATGTAATGGTCACAATCAAGACGAATGGATAGAAAATAAAACAAAAATTAGGATTTATCTCCTTTCAAAAAATTGACTTCTCGTTTATAAAAATAACCCCTGCAACAACTTTACCAATCGTTTTTAACAGTAATATGCATTAGAATACAAACCAAGCTTGCAGAAATTTTCTGATTTTATAAAGGAAAAAATAACGTTTTTTTTGTCACATCAAATGCCTTTTTTTATAATTTTAAATAATGATTTTTAAATAAGATTAAGGGGTTCATTTTTAAAGGACTTCTTTATTAGTCATCAGTAACGCCAACTTTGAAGTAAGTGGATATTGGATTGGCAAGCACGTGAAAGTTCTCATCAGTTGACTCAACGAAAAAGTTAAAGTCTTGTTGCTCAGCAGCAACCCAGCTTCTTTTGAATTTTGATACCTTTATGGCATTGCATACCATTCCTTAACATGACTGCAGTCAAAAAAAAAAAAATTTATTTAGCGCTGTAACTGTACAAAATTCGAACCTTATGATTCTCAATAACTTCTTAGCTGCATTTTTAATTAATTCTATGAGAGTATACTTATTATCATTACAATAAATAATTAGCTACTGAGCAAGACTCGACTATTTTCTAAAAATTATTTTAACGAGTATTTTTTATTCCCAGGCTACTAACAATATTTTATCACAAAAAAACTACCTCCTTTTAGAACTATAATAGGAAAAGTTAAAAAAAAAACTTTTAAAATGGTGCATTTTGGTGCTTTGCAATTTATAAATTGTTAATTGAAGAAAATCAAATATTTCATAAATTAAAAAAAAAATTTTTTTTCTTCCAAAAGTCACAAACAATATTTTACCACGAAACAAAGTGTGACTCATGCCTAATTATGAGCAATACAAACCAATGATGATTTATAATTAAAAACTTGGAAAGGTAAAACATTAAAATATTGTATACGTTATTTTCTTTTCCACAACTCCTTACGCTAAGTTATTTCGCTTAAATGTTTAAGAGTAAAAGGTTAAAGAGATAAAGCACTTGGGGTAAAAAGTGAGGAGCTCAAAAAATAAGAGTAAGAAATTTTGTTTGTTAGTAATTTTTATTTATAAGTTACTCAAAGTATTTCGATAATTAGTTTTTTTAGCCTGCAAATGCGATTAAAATAAGTAACAAATGATATTTTTTCATCAAGATAAATAGCTCTTTTCTTCTCCGATACTTTCATAACCACTGCTATCTAATGCTTTTGAAAATGTCAAGTCCTTGATGGTTTCGAATACATGACTTTTTATATGTTTATGTTTGATGCCAAACACAATCTGATTTTTAGTGCTAAGTCCTTGAAGGAACCAAAATTACATGTAGCACTAAACTGATTTAAAATACTTGCGTACTCTTTCGCCTGGTTGTTGTTTTCTAAAATTAAATTTGAATACTTCTGCTACGTATTGCAGAGCTTATTATAAGCTACTTCACCTATGTCGTGCAAGGTATGAGGTACTCGTTCTGTGTCTTTTATTTTCATGATCGAAAATGCACCTTGAAGGTATTGAATCCAACGACTCCAAATTGAAACGCCCGGTGTAAAAGGCTGTACTTGTAAGTGCGGTCCTATTGTCTGTGCGGTTTGAACTGTAGGCTTTGCTTATTCATCGTCACTGTCCATTGTACTTTAGCGTAATTTAACGAACAAAAGTATATCACTTAGACACCCAAACTTTATACAATTCCTTGGTTTCAAAGCACCATCCTCGTTGATATTCTATTCTATTGATGCATAGCAAGTGATGTAGGTACGTAAGAAGCAAAGTTAAAATACTGATGTATACAGCACAGTAAGTGGTATTTATAAGATTATTTATGTACAGAGAAAGAAAGAGGCAGAATCACTCCAATTGCCGGCTCGTTTCGCACTCCTACGAAATCCACGCTTCACTCACGCATACGGCCCGTGACATACTCATTGTTCGCACAAGAACACACACACTTACCGTACACTCCTTACGCACACTCTTAGAACTTTCATTTTTAGTTTTCAAAGAGAATGATTATTTACCCCTACTTGTATTTATGGATTTCGTTAAACAAGCTTTGAAATAATAATTTATTTACTATTATAAAGAATTTCCAGTAGATTGTTTAAACTTATCTTACACATTAGTTTCCTCAAAGTTTTGGCAATGATATAAAATTATTCTGATACACGTAACGATCACATGACAATACATTAATGAAGTTTGGAAAACAAATAACTGAATCTTTAAGTTTATTGTAATATAATCATTAATTAAAATATTTTAAAACCATCAAAGAAACTTTGGAAGCACTATTAAAGATTCGTTTAACTACTAACGATTTATCAGTAACAGTAAATACATTAATGATTACTATTTATAATTATAATTCATCATTTTAAAGCTTCTTTAACAAAGTCAGAAAACAAATATAGTTGTAAGTGATCATAATTGTAATTAAATAAGTTACAAATTAAGTTCAATTTCACATGGCAATTAACAACTAAATTTCTTGTCAACCTTTACTTCCTTTAGTCGAAGAATAATGTGATCAATACAGGTTTTTTTAAAGAATTAAAATTAAAGTAAATTAAATGCCTTATGCCAAATGATTTTTAATAATTAACTTATTCGATTCCCTGTTAATGTCAAATATAAGTTTTAGAATAATTCAAGCACATGAATTTAATTTGGCAATTTTGGCAGTTTGTCAATGGTTAAGCTGTATACTAAGTTTAAAAGTATTGTTAATATTGGTATGATTCACTCAATCATCAGAGACTCTAAGCTAATCGAGCCTTGAATTACCTTTGCAAATATGTATATATTCCCTTTTCTCGTCATGCATCAACGCCTTAGAAATTTAACACAACTTTATATAATATTCTGTAAGTAATAATTACAAAATAAAGCAAAATTCGAATTATTACTCTGAGAAAAAAGCAACTCATTTATTCCAATGATAACTCGTACAATAAATTGAGTCACGACAACAAGGAAGAATCGCGACACGACAACAATTCAATTGGTGACAACAAAGTGATAAGACCAAACGTCTACTAAGAATTGAGGCTACAGTTTTTTTGTAAAGCTGAATATACAACTCGATTTGCTTGATGAACGTATTTCTCAATTAAGAAAAAGTATAACAGAAACGATACTTAGAAACTTTCTAATAAGCTGAACAAGTACAGGTGAACTTGGACGAGGTGAGACAAAATTTGCACAAAAAAAGCGATGTTGATACTCGTTGCTACGAGAAAGTTGCCAACTCTGGTGAAGCATGCCATACTTCATAAGGTGCGCGCTGACCTACTACTGACCAAGGAGTGGATAGAAACGAGCGCTCGACGTTAACTCGAGCTCTCATCTAAGTTAAAATCGCTGAAAGAAGTGGGCCATGCATATGACCTTACTAGTGCGTACACGCACAACGGGCTAGAACTACACATGTCACCAGGTAGGCTTAATACGTATATCAGCGTGAGCCCCTTCCATGTGCTACGTGATATATTTATGAAATGATGTTTGGCTCTACCGAAGGTAATTATTATTGATTTTATACTTCAATTTCATATAAGACTCACTCATATGCATGCTTGTTTGTTCAAAGATCTAATCGCAACACTCCGATACAAGTCGATACCCTTCATTATAGCTCTCTGATTGGTTAGGTTATTTTAAACAAACTAGAGAATCACTACAAAAACTAAGGCTATGGTCACATAGAATACGCAACTGATCCGCAATACAGAACTATGTAAGTCCATGAGAGTGAAAAAGAGACCTCTAATAAGAGCGCAAGTTTTGCGATATATCAAACATTATCGAGATGTATCGAGGTTTTGTGATCAGGAGTCTAAATTTTAACTTTGATATCCATGATCAAGTTTCGATGTGACTGTCAATAAGGAGTATATGGTGAAAGCTTAGTTCAGAGAGCGCCAGTATACATACTATTTGTCGATAACGTGGATCGTCAAGTTTGTCGACAGTTTATCGACACACAATAACACACACTCAGACAGATACACTAATACTTTCATAAATCAGGACCGAGTGGTCCTAATGCCCTCTGGATTTAGCTTTCAGAATACATTCCTCATTCACCTGTGAGGGGACGGGAGCTTCTAATTTTAATGTGTACTGCAGGTATTGTAACACTAAATTTTGAATGCAATCTTGGTTTATCGAAGATAGAAACCAGAACCCAGATATTCATAAAGATACATGCAGATATCAGACTTTATCTCAGACTAAGAGCTGAGGCTAAGGCTAAGGCCCTTAGGTGGTTAAAAATTAATACCAGCGGCACCATTCACAGAAATTGAAGAAATCTTACTGTTGGTGGAGATACGAAGTATTTTTGTCATATTTTATTTTAATTAAAAGTTATGTTAGTATTTACGAAGTGCAATGTGACCAGTATTATGTAATGGTCACAATCAAGACGAATGGATAGAAAATAAAACAAAAATTAGGATTTATCTCCTTTCAAAAAATTGACTTCTCGTTTATAAAAATAACCCCTGCAACAACTTTACCAATCGTTTTTAACAGTAATATGCATTAGAATACAAACCAAGCTTGCAGAAATTTTCTGATTTTATAAAGGAAAAAATAACGTTTTTTTTGTCACATCAAATGCCTTTTTTTATAATTTTAAATAATGATTTTTAAATAAGATTAAGGGGTTCATTTTTAAAGGTGAATTTTTGAGTAGAAGATAAATGCTAATCTTGTCACGAATGGCACTTTTTAGAGAAAACTTTTTATTTTCTATCCATTAGTCTAGATTAGCAGAGGTGGCATGTACGAGCTTCCGTAGCATATACAAAGTTGTAAGAAAAGTTTTTTTTTTAATTATCTTAAATATCAAGTAGTGCGGCTGGGGTCTAGTTTTCTAACTTTGTCAGCCTTCTCACTGAGGGAGAAGATGTTTTGTAACAAATTTGTTATCAATCACAGCATGATGTTAAAATACCAGATGTTAATGGCGTTGCGCATCCATTTTTTTATTAAACTATCAGGAACGCTTCTATCATCATGTAGCCATTATTGTGTATAAATTTAAAAAGCTTTTAAATATCAAGCACATCATCCTCAGAAAACTTATTGTAAAATGATACATTTTTTCTTTACTAACATTTACATTTTAGTTGTTACAGCTACTGACTAATCACTCATTTATGTTGTGGCAGAATAATATAAGGTTTAATGTAGAGGATTCGACTGCTGTGAAGAAACAATGGCCAAAAGGTGCAAGATGTATATTATTAGAACAATTTGAAAAGTAACAGTGTTTTAAGGCTAATATAAGTAGAAGAAAAATATTGAAACTATCTTGTATACCTATACTGTGGTTTCCAAGTTAATTTTTTGCTGTAAAAGTTGTAATATTCCCATAAAAACTGTTTTGGACAAAAGTTAAAGATTAGGCAAGTTGGTCGTGTTATTAATGTTACAATTAGTAACGTAAGTTATTTATTCTCTACTATTAGTAATCGACAACAAATTTATTATGATTATGTATTTCAAGATAAAAAAAAATTTAAACGATTTTTATAAAATTGTTAATTCAATTGTGCGTTCTTCATTACTGTACTTATGTCGTCTTTCAATAAAACTTATTACCACACCCAAGCATTAACATTTTTCATAATATAAAATACATCATTAAATTAATTGCAAATTATTTATACATTTTTAAATTTAAAATCAAGCTGTTTTGTTTTTGAATTGGGTACAACAGCCTTTCGTATTAACTGTTACTATTACGCGATAAAAATCAAAAACAGTTTTAAGTGATATAGAACTTCTGAATTATAAAGTCATGAAATTCAACTGAAAATGTCAAGTTTTATTTTGTAAGTTGGAATTTACTGTACAAAAACTTTTTAAAAAACCTCAACTTTTTCAACAAGTTGATCACATTATAACTATATTTTTTAACTAATTAGCACTTCTGCAAAGAATGATGATTGATACGAATACAAAAATTTTTTCCTAGTGTTATTAGGTTGATAGGGTAAAATCGGTGATTTGACGAGCTAAAATGAGTAGTCACACAACTCTAACAGAATCATTCTAGTCCCTATTATAGAAATGTTATACACATTTTAACAATACCTTTGCATTGTAATCAATGAATGTTTAATGTAGTTGCTCACTGAATTATGCCAATGATATTAGGTGCTTTACTGTTTTATGACTACTGCCAAATAACATAACGTGTGGTAAATTTATATTATAAAAAATATTGATGCTTGGGTATAGTAACATTTTTTATTGAAGGATGACTTAAGTGCACAAATAAAAACACACAATTCTACTAGTAACTCTTTCATGCTCAACGCAATAGGAAGGAATAATCTGAAAAACTATGAGGTATTTGTGAGCCAAAAGTTTATAGCTATAATTATGGCACTTATTGAAAACTATCATTATAGCTATACAATCACCTATATTTATAGCCATATTAAACTACAATGTGGCTATTCTGACCTACAAAATTTTTCTACTAATATTGTGTATTTATAGCTACTTATAAACTTTGTATGAATGTTTAAGAAAAATTGTTTCCAAATCTGATTTTCTGGTAAATGTACTAGCCACAAGTGACATTAGCATCTCTATAGTAACACCAAACCTAAGGGCTTTAAATTGTTGTGGACTAACAAAAAAAATTTTTTTAAAATACTGTTCAAGAATTTCTGAATCCCATAATTTTTAAGTTATCATCCCTATGATAGGCGTCATACATCCAGTCATGTACTTATAAAAAAAAATCAGTTTTAAACAAATTTCTTTCTTCGTAACTGGCGCAAAATTTACAGCTGTAAACACTTACGATCTCACTTACAGAAGCTAAAGTTTTTAGGTCTTTCTAGCCACTTTATAGTCATGTATAGTTATAAACGGAGATAATTAATAATAGTTGTAATTATAGCTATAATTATAGCTATTATTACTAAACATAATCGTACCTATGAATTTGTAACTGAGTCATGTCAATAAAACCTGATTATAATCAATTAACTTACTTCCATGTAAGTAATAATTTATATAGCTAATTATGCGGAATAATAAATGCAATTCAGGCTAAATACTAAATTATTATAAAATATTACGTATTACTAAGTATGTTAGCCACATAACATGATAGGAGATTCTTGTTCGTAAGTTAAGCTTTTTAAAATAAAAAATCATTCTATCAATAGACTTTAAAAATTTTTTATGTTGTAAGACAATATGAAATTTAAAAAAATACTAAATTCTTACACTTACCACATTATTTACATAACTTGCATTTAGATTCTTTATAACTTTTGTGATGTTCTGAGATAAAACTTTACAAGCTTTGTCACGAAACCACCTAGAATTTGTACGAAAAACTCAGATTAATTACATTTTAAGTACTTATTATAGATATCAAAAATTAAAGTAGCAAAAACATATTAAAAACAACAAATAATGTTAGACCTTAAGGAAAGCTGATGTAAAAAAATTAGTGAAAAAAAACGGATAAAGAAGAAAGAGTGACTGCACAATTTTGCACAACAGCAGCTACATCTCTCTTCTCTAAACATGTAATTTCTTGCAACTAATTTATTACAGCTGTTATTTATAAAATATAACACCTATTAAGACGTAAGCTAATAATTTTCTGTAGTAAATTATTTTTCACTCACGCAATTGTAATTGATTAAATTTTTGACCTGCGTGCGTGCTTTTGCTCCCCAAATTTTTATAAAATCGTGTCCAAAATGGACGTAAAATTATTACATTTGGATTTTGCTCAAATCACAAGCTTACATAAATTTTTAGTATTCTAACAATGGTACTTACAATTCAAAATACAAGATGTGAAAAAAGTAACTATAAAAAGCAAATGTAATTTCAGCAAAGATTTTACTGAACTTATATCATAAACACAGAAATAGCATAATCTGCCAATAAGAAGCCATGTTCATAAGCAGAGGGGCTTTGCGTAGTCATTTAAGATTTTTGGTCTACATTAATGTCATTTATCAATATTGAGCAACTAACACAAGATCTGCTACAGCTGTGTCGGTGTACCGCTGTCTGTTACTATGTCTATGTATCAATGACTCTAATAATCTCTCCAGTTAGTGAGCTGCTCTAGCAGAATAGAATGAAGTATGTTGTAATTGTTTCTAAAATATCTATTGGTTCACAGAAATGCTCAGGCACTCTTGTTATCTTTCATTAATATAGCATTTTTGGATGTTATGTAAACGCTACTAAGTGATAAAGGGAAAATGACATATCTATGTACTGTTCACAACGCATGGTTAAAAAGTGAGTGTGACCGTGACGTTTGCTATTGCACCTATACATGTTTATGTAACCAAGAGAGTGGCTTTTGACTGAGAGTCAGCAGTCAGAAGTGCTACAATTTGATAGGCATCACGCTGCTTATCACACCGCTCTATCACACGTTACACGTATAGTTAATTGCATGCTCACCAGTCTTTTCTTCACTTAGTAGATTATTTCCCAACTCTCCACACTAGATCTTAGGGCCTAGCATCATTTACTGCGACCAACTGCAGGTCTCAACAGGTAAGCCCGTCTTGCAAATCCTATTAAGAGTTTCGTGCTTATATTTAGTGCTATTTTTCACATTTAAAACTTGTTTGATTGGTAAAACACTGTGCAGGCCAATAAAGCATATTTGTTGACGATATTTTACTAAGTTAAATTTTGTATTTGTCATTTTTAACGAACATTACGTGTCTTAATGCTATTTTCTAGAAGTTGCACCAACACTCAAAAGTATGTTATGAACATCTTTGTCTCAAGAAGGTGCTGTGGTATTGACACAGCTGTAATTAAAGTCCAGTAAAAGAGGAAGTAAATATTTTTTCAAAAATTACATCTTAGTTTTTCTATATTATAATGTTAAGAGTAAATGGAATACTTTTAACATTATTATGTAGAAATTGATATTTGATATTTGAAATATTAGTAGACTCACCCTTTACTGTTAATTATTTAAAAGAGAAATCATCGATTAGCTGGGGATTAGGAAGGAAGTATATTGAGTACTATATAAAGATATTTAAAATATTTTATTAAATTACGATTTCAATGAAATTTTTCAATAGATGCTATCAAAAATATTTATACTGATACCGATACTTAATTAACTTTATTTCAGCAAACTAATGTTAATTACTATTGACAAAGCTATTAACTCATTGATGGTTTTCATTTTTCTTTTTATATTTTAAGCAAGACTGAAGAGAATAAGCGTTTGTTGGACAAGTTATATAGTTTGTAAACATTTACATTTGTATTTTTCTATTATTTCTTTGAGACTGAAGTTAAAAAAGTGGCATTGAAAGGTATGAATGTCAACAAAAATAGGTCCAACTTTCTGTTGGATTACTTAATTGTAATTTATACTAAGAATTTTACGTAAAATTTTTCATCATCCTGACTTGTATTAGAATAAGTAATTAATTATTCAGGTCTCAGAGCTTTCATTCAAACCTGGGTTGTTTTTTGACATCATGTTGTAAATTTTCTATAGAGTGGACGAGTAACCAGATCGTGATAGCATTTAAATAGTTTGCACGTTCTTATTCGTCATACATATCATCGCTATTTTTGAGTCCACAGAATCATAATAATAATCAATTGTAGAATTAACTCTTACGAAAATTTTTACCCAATTTGGACTAATCCAGCTATAAAAAAAAAAATCAAATCAAAAATTATAAAACAATAATTATTTTGCTTTATCTATCTAAGCTTATACATTTTTAAAAGCTTGTATACAGAAATTTGTTATTTATTGTTACTAATTTTAAGAAAATATAACAGTTATTTAAATTATTGCGATTTTTATCATATTTTTGAATCAAGCTCACTTGTATGAATAAAAATATACTGTTACTTTAAAGTAAAACTAAACTTTCAAGTTAAAGTAAACATCAGCATCGTCCCATGGCTAGAAACTTTGTCATTGCGATAAAAAAATAACAGAGGATAGTGCTATTTTTCAGTATAATGTTTCATTGTTCCATGCGAACTCTATTGGCACTGAGCATGAACCTGAAGGAGATAAACAATACGCACCGGCATTTATGGTGTCAGTTGAGTGAAACCAAGGGGAAAGTCAATGGCATTAAATCTACGCAGACGGTAGATATCTTAAAATATCTAAGAAATTAAGCGATCTTCGTTGGTATATAAAGCGTAAAACATACAGTTACTTTAATTTTTAGTAAATGCCCTTTTTCTTCCATTTAAATAAGAGCTAGATTTCTAGCTTTATAGCTGTTAAAAATTTGATAAAATCAAGCAAAAACTAGGCGTTGCACCTGTTTTATTATATATATAGTAACACTGGAAGCAAAATTAAACGCACCATTTAGATGTACTATATTCGCTGTGAAGATGAAGACAAGCAGCGCTCCAGCGGATTTTTTGCAAGAGTTGAATGTGTCGTGACCCAATTGTTGTGCCATAAAAGATACGGACTGGATGACACGAATATTTGTTGCAATTAATTGAGAGCTCGTGGTACTCTGCACTTTAAATATATTAAAATTTGTGTGAGTTATCCATAAAAAATTTTTTAACCTATCTCAGTGCTGTGTATCACCAACAAATATGTAGGATGACCCAAAAAGGTTATGGGTATATATACATGTGTTTTAACGTGAGTATCTCTCTGTGTGTGTTTGTCGACTGCAGCCACTGTGCCAATGAAGACGGCGACGACTGTACTTTTTTTGTAACTAAAACAGAGCCATACTACTGTCAGCCAATTATTATATTTTTCATGAATAACTTATTGCACTATCTTTTATACATTAAAAGTGCAGAGTACCACGAGCTCTCAATTAACTGCAATGAATAATTATGTCACCGAGTCCGTATGTATCACGGCACAATAAATGGCTCACGACACGTTCAGGTCTTGGGAAAAATCCGCTGCAGTGCTGCTGGTCTCCATCCTCACAGCGAGTACTATATATACATGGTACTTTGGCAGACTTTTTATACTTTCAATGGTTGTAATATGAAAATGCCTGCTCTGATTTGTATGGAATTAAAAGACACTTACTTATAGTCAAGTTTTTTTACAACATTTACGCTTCATGTTGTACCATAAAATACTCACCTTCTAAGATATTCGAAGATATCTGTAGTTTTTCGATTCCTAGGACTATTTTTAGCTTTTTCTATATCAGTGACCTTTTTTGTTTTTAATTAATTTTTTACCCTAAACGCATAGTGTGCGAGTCTTTTGTCCGGGCCCATTGAAAAGTTCCCCCCAGACAAATTGGTTATCCATCCTACTGGGTACTATTTACGGGGTGTAGTGATTGTCTCAAGCACATCCCAGCTATCATTAAGTTTAATAGAAAGATATTTTCCAGTAAACCGTCTTAGTCACTGTACCGACCTTTTTATAATAAACAGTGAACTTTACTCGGTGAGCTGGCTAGGTGTTGTCTTTCCTTTCAAAAGAAAGCCCCTGGAGGTTTAGACATTATCAGAAAAATTACCTGTTAATTATAAAAATCAGATGAGTGATTTTTCGGCATCGTGGATACTCATCTCATCAAAAAAGCCCGAGAAAAATATCCCAAAAATTTTCGACAGGATTCGAACCCATGGCCCCTCAAGTATCTCTGGCTAGGAGGCTAGCATACTAACCACTAAAGCATTGAAGCTCTCTAAAGATATTTGTGAACTACATAAATTTGATGCCACTGGCGTACCTCAAGGCCTCCAACTTTTTCTACGAGCTGTAGCGCCATGTATCATTCTCTAATTACAGTGAAAAATTTCTTATAAAAGATTGATAAGGATCGATTTAAGAACATTTAATCTATTTCAATGGTTTATATAAATACCATCAGATCCGATAAAAACCTATAAATTTTAATGGTGCTAATGTATGTAAGTCGATCAGAATGTATGTTTTTATTCACGTTGATTAAAGTCAATCGACATGAATGGTTAAAAAACAGAAAGTTTTTAAAAAAATCTTCTTTCGGAGCACTTGGTAATTACATAACATTATATCAAAATAAATTCACTAATGTTATAGAGTTGGAAATTATTACACAGTAAAATTTTGAAGACTTTAGGAATGATGTTTTCAATCTGGAATCATCAAATCTGGAAGCTGACACTCTGTCTATTGAGCTAAAACAAACTTAGACAAATAATTCGATTTTATCACATATGATAATCTGAATTCTCATCGAATTTCATGGGAATTCTAATCAATAACAGTTTTGTTGAATCAAACTCTTATTTGAATATTTTTCTTGAACATTTTCATTTTTGTTACTCGCATGCGCAATTGCCATCCGTGAAAAAATCGACTTCAGTAGCTAAAAGCAGCATGAACGTCGATCAGTTTGAATCAGCATTCCAGATCAGATCAAAACAATTGGTTTTATCAGCAGTATTTACTATTTCTTTTAGTAGATTTTATTATTGATAGTTACTTATTAAAGTTTTTAAAATTTCTCAATAATTTTTTTGTTTTTTGATTTTTTTCTTTTTTATGTAACCATCAGCTATCTTTTTTTTGTCAAGTAACTGTGGTAGCCTAATGGCCTAGCCACTGAGATCACCCACTCAATACGTCTGTGTGAAAATGTATTGCTGCAACCATTATCCAATTACTTTACTGATACCATACTTATCATACCATGAGCACAGTGAGAGTTTCTCTGGTAAGTCTGAACACCTCACAGTCACCCCTGTCTACGAGGATCATGTGTAATATTATCTCAAAATATCAGGTGAATATCATCTCATAAATTACCTGACTCACCACCTGATATTTAAGCTTCATTTTTGCAGTGAAAAAAAGCATAAGGATAAGCTTTCAGTAAATTTTATCAGTAATATAGATAAGACAAAAAGATTTTGACAAATTCACACTAAAAATTGCGAAATTTAAACACTGTACTTAATGTCAATTTTGTATACATTCAGTAATAAGACTTACAAATATTTACAAACACCCAGATACCCAAACACAGATATACGTAACAATAGTTGCATAATTTCTTGAATACTTTAGGTGTTATATTTATAAGATATCACCTCAGATCTCAGGTAAGATATCCCGCCAAAATCTCATTTAACATATCATGTTAAATAATTTTTATGGTAGTTTGCTTGTCTACATATAGACATGTATAAAAAGTTTGACAGTCACACTATCAAAGTCCGAGTACAGCGGAGTGCAACCAAACCAGCCAAAGTCCAGCTGCAGTTGAGAAAACATACCTATAGGTATACATGTGTACCTAACAGACATGTATTCGTACGTTTAGTGCATATATGGTGCTTGTTATTTTGTCATTCATGAATAAAAAACGGATGAAAACAGAATTACTGAATGTTATAAGAAATTGAACCTGATAAAAAAAAGTTATTGTAAGCTGTTAAGATAGTAAGCAACTGTTCCGTCTTATGATATCTAATTGTGGTATTTGTAAGCGTTTACAAGTATTATTACAAATTATATGCAAAATTGTCGTGAAGTACTATGCATAAATTTCTTAAAATATAACATTTATGAAATTTAGTATAAAAATAACGTAAACAAATTCTTTTTCTTTACGCCCTTCCATTATTCCTAATGTGTCAAAATCTTTTCGTCCAAGCTATACTACGGATAAAATATATTGAAAGCTTATCTTTATGCTATTGTTCACTGCCTAAACAAAGGTTAAATATTAGGTCATGAGTCAGATTGTGAGGGACAAACAACCATTGACAGTAGAATCGCATATTTCTAATTTGAGTTCAAGTTGGAACTCCTTAAAACAAGCTGTCCGATTTACTATAATGTATGTATAGCATACGTATGAGATAACGGCGCCTGAAACATAACTAACTATTTTGCTCACTTCTATGTATACCGAAACACTTATTAATTGTCAATTGCGCCAAAATCTTCGAATTATCCGAGCCACCTAATCAAAGCCACCGAAGCCGCTGCTTCTTTGGAGGGTATAAAAGGCCCATGCCAGCCCACGTTTATCACTTTTGCCTTTAACAACGAGTCCAGAACTTTGGATAGGGAGCTTTGCTCTTCAAAGCGCTATTGTACATTCATGACACTGCAATAAATAGTAAAATTATACCTGTACATTTTGCTGTTACTTTTTATATTACACCTTCTGTATTATACACACTACTATGACTCAACGGGCGACGAAGAGGCTATTGCAGTCACCTAGTTTTCCTAGTTCACCAATGACTTCTCTCTCTCTCTCTCTCTCTCTCTCTCTCTCTCTCTCTCTCTCTCTTATTACTTTAGTAAAAAGCGGATCTCTATGGCAGTGCGAACTGAAGCAATCCGAGGACATTGGTGAATTACCGCACCCAAAGGTATCAAAAGAAAGTCAATAAATTACTACAAAATACTAGGAATAATCGTTGTGTATCATGAGTCAGGGGTACTGTGAATTTAACTACGTTCCTACACACTTCCACTCGTGTGTCTCGTAATATACGTTAGAGGTACTACGAACCCAGCTTTGTACCTACGAGTCCTTATTGCTCCCTATCCTTCTTAAAGGTTGATCCCTGAAATACTAACATACACGAATATACTTATGAAGTCAAGTGTAAGAACTCCATAGTACAAGTATACCGTGAATTTCAATAAATATATCTATGTATAATCATGACCCTTACAATTAGTGCTTGACGTTTCTGGCACGTAATATATTCATGTCACAAAAAAAATGTACTTTTCTATTCATGTTGAGAGTTTCACTTTCTCGAAACGTCAAGAAGAGCCACCATTTTTATATAAAAACGATATTATTAATTAAATAACGATATTATTGATATTAACGATTAAGTCTTGTTTTTCAACAAACAAATGTATCTAAAAATTATGATGCTATTTTGAATAAAATTTTAAGTGGAAAAACCAAGTTTTTTTGTGTATAGTTTTACTTTTAACGAAAAAAGAGTTTTTGTTTTGGTTAGTTCAGTACAGAACTGCAGACAGGTACACCAGTGTCTTGGTCGGTGTAGCAGTGACTATGTATATGTCTTGCTTATTTATTGCCTTTCTGCTGTACCTAGTATATAAAGTGTTCCGTATCTGTTATTATAAAAATTCTACAGGACTAAAAGTTAATGAAACAGTCTTTTTTAAATTACATACTCCTTCATTACAAATAACAACAGGTACAAACTTCAACTCGTACGAATTTTAACTTTTTTAAATCTCGTGCGACACCGTGAGTCAGTATATGTCTGCTACCCACATAACCTCATCAACTTCTGAATACGACTATTATTTATTTTTATCACTAATTTATTGCTCAATTGTCCCATTGGCCTAAATTTTCAATGTAGCATATTAAAGACGAAGACTTCACCTACAAAACGTATATACTCATTCTCCTGGAACAGTTTATTTTGGTTTATTATAAACGTAAAACAACTCGTTTTTCACGCAGCCCTATAAGAATACATGCTAACAGTTACAACCTTGAGCACAAATATCTTAACATTTTGATCCATATAGGGTGTAAATAAGGCTACCATTGGATTCATCGAATTTTTTTCAATTAGAAATGGAATATCTCTTGTTGGGGACTTGATGGATGCCCTTTAAATCTAGGAGTATTAAATAATTCTAGTAATGTGAATTATAATTGTTTTTTTTATCTCACCATGTATTAATATTTTCATTCTTTAGTAGTTTATTGTAATCAAGAAAAAAATTGAAAATAATTTTCGTTGCAAAGGTGAAATAATTTTACCAAATTTGTGGTACTACGAAAGATGCATTAAGCAGTCGTTATTTTACGATAAAAAATTTTGACCGTTATTTGAGTTTTAAAGTTGATTTTATAGCTTAGGAACATTTAATGCATATGCATGTATAAGTATGTATGTCTTTTTATATAGTATAGGTGCTTGGAGAAGTCTGCTAACACGCTCGTTCTCTACCCCCTAGCCATCTCTCACAAGCTCCCCTAAAATAAGGCAAAATTCTTTTTTTTACCTTTAAAATGGCTCAATAATATCTTACTTAAGCCCGCCCCCCTCGCTGGAACTCTGCTCCCCTTATCGGACCTTCACATGTTTTTGACATCCCTACTCGTTTTTCCTCTTAGACCCTCACAGAATAAGGCAAAGTTAATTTTATTTTTCTGTAAAATTAACCCAATGAAGCTTAGAATAGCTCCTTTTACCCCTTCACCACCCCAAAAAATTTTTAGCCCCCTGTCATCCTCCTCAAATGAATTAAATTGTATTTGTTTATTTTACCTCGTATCACAAGTCCTTTAAATCTTCGTGCTCCATCTGCCACCCTCACATTTACAGAAAAGACATTGCAAAAACGTACGAAGAAATAATAAATAATTTGAAAAATGCGATTTATTAATAAATGTTATTGAACTTATTAAAACGATCATTAATTTTACGTAATCCTAAGGTTATTTAAATGTTCATAAGACTTAGTTTTCAATTTAAGGATATGGTTCAGTTACAGGGGGCTGATGCGCAGAGTGTTCAGAGGTGTGAATGTATGTATAAGTCTTAAATTGTTTTAAGAGTAACTTATGAGGTATTTATATAGATAGATATTCTTTGCGCATTTAAGAGTACACACCTCACAGAAGCGCTTCACTCATTGGACGTAAAGACATCCCACGGCCGTACGTTTGTCACTTTACGTCTTACTAACAGAACGTAAACAACAAACTTTAGTGTTGGGGATGGCTTAAAAATTATTTCACTACCACCATGTACATAAATCGACGATTTCAGAGGGCGGTGGAGAGAAAAATTGAAAAGAGATACAGGGAAAGCAAGGGGATCATTGCATTATTGATAAGAGTTGGCAATTTGGGTAGATGAAAGGGAAGAGGGTGCAGGTACGCATATAACGACTGCTTAATTCGTTCTTTATATTAATCTAAAGGTGGTAACATTATTTAATAACAAACTGCGAAAACAATAAAAATATTTAAACATGGTAAAAAAAACAATAATAACTTACAGGACAAAAATGATGAAATACGTAGTGATTAAAGAGATTTATTTTATTCTTAAATATATTTTTTTTCAACTTTCTTATCATCATCAGAGTATTTTTACAGTTTTTTAAACTATTTATTAGTTTTAAAAGTTAGTTATTGAGATATTAGATAAACTTTCTGGACCCTAAAGAACAAAAAAAAAGTAATATTTAAAATGACTATCTCTTTTTACCACATAATATACATATGAATGTGTATTCATATAATTCTTGTTGTAAAAACTTGATTGTTTAAATCAATTATGTTATATGATTTTAAACTTTTGCTAAGTTCTCAATCTCAATAAATCAAAAATTCTTTCTTCGGAGAGAATAGAGATGAATTAAGAAGATATTACTTAAAAAAGGAGGAGGTAGATAAGAGCTGTAAGGGAAAAAAAGCTGTGAGGGAGAAAGGGAGTGGAAGGTGCTTGCTGAAATATTACTGGTTCAGAAATCACATGAATATAAGCAAATAAGTATGTAAATTCAGAAGAAGCTGTAGAAGCAATATATATATATATATATATAACATTTTTAGTTTTATTTCCAGAAGGAATTAAAACAATCTGATGATATGGATCACCAGTTCTTGAAAGCCCGACATACAATTGTCCATGTTACAAGCAGTTTGATCTTAAATCTATGCCCACAAAATTATAATTCTGTCCTTGCGATTTATTAATTGTCATGGCAAAAAAAACTTTGACAGGAAACTGTAAACGCTTGAACTGAAAAGGTAAATCAGTTGGTATCATACGAATTCTTGGAATACAAGCTACTTGTCCTGATGCTGGACCTGTCAAAAAAGTAGCTTCTATAACATGATTTCGCAAAGTTTTAATTTGCTGTCTGGTTCCATTATACAGGTTTAGGGTTTCAAGATTACGAAGTAGCATAATCGGAGATCCAACTTTCAAACTCAACATCTACAGTTGCGATGACTGAAACAATAGAGAGGTACTCTCGAAAATCAGCTGCAAACTTAAAAAAAAAAATTTTGATAACTTCCTCTACTGTAGAATTTCTGGGTAAAATTATCTCTCTTACATAACCATTGGTATGATTTGTTTGATAAATTTTCAATGTCCAGGTAAACTTCAGAAATAAGACTATAGACAGTTGTAACCAGTTTTCCAATGGATTGATCTAGGGTGATAAAATCATTTTTTCATCGTGCCATCACCAATTTTTAACAGAAATGTTGGAAATTTCGTGTTTTGTCCACAGAGATGTGCTCTGATATTAGTATGCAAATAAAAAGACTCTACACAATGCCAAAGAATTACTGATTTAAAATAGGCATAAATAATATCAGCTCTAGTTCTTCTTGGAATTGCTGGTAATGTCTGCCTAAAATGACCAAAAACAAATGTAATGCCACCCATTAGTTTCTGGTTTGATCTTCAATCATGCAATATTCTATTGATTGCTTCAATGTGAGCTCTGTTACTCATTGTGCATTCATCCTATACAATGAATTTTGTATCTTGAAGAATTATTCCAAGAAGGCCATTTTTGCATATCAGGCACGAGTAATCTTCTCCAGAAAAATACATAATGGGAGTTTGAAAGTGGAGTGAGCTGTTCTACTTCTAATCAAGTGAGTGGTAGCAATTCCAGAAGATGGGACAGTATTTCAGCCGATCTTGCTTGGGCCAACATAAGATTTATTAGGAATGTTCTTCCAGTGCCTCCAGAAGCATCCAGGAAGAAAACTTTTTCCCTTCTATTCAAGACGTTATCAATCATACGATTAAAAGCTTATTGTTGATCTGAAACCAACCTTAGAAGATTTTACTCAACGAAATTATGTAAATAGTTATTATCATAACCACGTCTGATCGATTGCTCGAAAGGATCATCACACAAAGTTCATCTTAAATAGGTGAATTCAGCTGAAATGCAGCCAAATGATTTTCTGAAAGAGAGATGATCTTGTCTGCAATTTCAATTTAACCTCTGTGGAAAATTTGTTCAAAGAATTCGATCTCAAAATCGTTGAGTTAAATTCGTCAAGAGTAAAGAATATCTTTACATAATCGTTGTTTGAACACATCCCACAAAATTTGAGGTTGTGATGGCTCACAAAAAACTAAAATAATTTCAAATAAGTCACGTAATTTACATAGATTTTTAGACAGAGCGACATCAGCGAGTATCTTTTTCCATTGATCATTATTTTTTGATAAATCAAGTGCGTAGCAGGCAGCTTTGAAAAGTACGTAAGTAACACTATCAACGGTTTTAAAGTACTCAAATGAAGTTGGGCCCCGAACATATTGGAGTAACATTTAAAGATAAAAGCACTCCAATTAGGTGGGATGAATCGTATAAACTCTACCAATGGCTAAATTTTTTTTTACTCTTGGTCAGCCTGGAACATCTTTTCCTTGTTTCCTTAACAGAAATTTATTATTATCCCATTAATAATAGGCATCAACTTCGGTATACAAAAGAGTTTAAGCAAAATTATCTATTACACAAAGATCAAAAAACGCAATCAATTCGAATTTTCGAGATTTTGTTGAATATTTTGTTGATTGATGTAAGCTCGTTGATAATTTTCAAGGTTGACATCTGAATGTAAGACTGTAGGATACCGTACGTGAATCCCAAAATCCAAAAAATGCCAAAATCCTTCAGAGGAACAAATATAGTCTTTGTTGGCATAGTTTGCAATTTTGTAAACATTTCAAACTGAAAAAGTAGTACGATCCAATCCTTTGTTGATGTATTTGCAAATATATTTAATTGCTTGCACTGAATGATGAAATTTGACATTTATGTGTGCATTGCAACATCGAAATAAGAAAAGTGAGTATGGTACTACCCAACGGTTATATATTTATACATTTTTGCCATGAATTGTAACTACAGAACTATGACCTCCAACTGCAGGAGCTGTTTTGCGATAGGTTGGGTAGCCATCATCTGCAGTTTGGATTTCTCTAACAAAATTTTGAGGATACTTTTTTGTACATTTGCCATTATCCATACATGGTAAAGCCATGTTGAATTAGCCACAAGGTCTATGAATCATACTTTTTGAAATGATTTTAAATTCAAGGAATATTGTTGAGGATCTGACAATTCAGCTGAAATTATATTATATATTTTATCTGGCTGAACTTTCATTTTAAGCCATTAAAGTATGTGCACGTGAGGTAGGCCTAATTTTTGCCATTCGACATTATAGATCCAAAAATCAATTTCACCGTATATTGCACCCTTAGTGAGGACATCTATAAGTTTTCTTAGTTTTAAGTGAAAATCCCTTGTAACAATGTCATACCTGTCTAAGAGTATTTGATCTTTGTGTTATTCATTTTTTATTATCGACCACTCAGGGTAACATGTAAAGGTAATAAGTAAACATGGTCTCCCAGACGCACGTACGTAAGCCATTGCATCTTGAGTTTTTTCATGCATATATTATGGTAAGCAAGTTAATAAGGATTGTAAAATTACAGACTGTCTGATACTGGAGAGTTCAATGTTATTATCATTATTTATTGCATCTCGTAAATGAATGTAATTTGCAGAATGCAGTTGTTTTTGATGTATTCGAAAATAAAGCAAACGGTCTGTGATGATTTTTGCCATCATATTAACAACAAATTGATTGAGTAAATTCTTATAATAAAGCAGGTAATTTATACGATAATTGTTTAACATAAACCTATAAGAGTAAAATTGCATGCAAGAAACAGTTTTGTTTGAAAGAACGTGGAGCACTATATCAATAGAATATCCATATTCTACGAAAACAAACATAAGAGGATATTGGAAGGAGACATATAATCGTCGGAGCTCAGAAAATCGCTCCAACCGCCCATGTCGACCATGTAGAATAAAGTCTTTAGGGCCTTTTTCTTTGTTAACAATTAGTGCAGAACTGTATTTACCCTGGGTGCATTGTATCGTTCTCAATGATTCCTAACAGGGGTTCAGTCAGCATGAATAATCCATTTCAAGTTCTTAAGTTTATCTACAGTTTGAAAATCATAACTGGATTCAAAAATTCTTATAAGAGGATTGCAATTATGCATAATGTTTTGTGATAATTCTATCAAAGTTTTTTTTAGGATATTATCTGAGTGAACAGACATTTATTCTGCTTTAGACATAAAAGAGATTTGTTATCACTGCGGGCCTTTGTTCTTTTCAGGAAGTAAGTTGCCTATCAAGTAGTATACTGGACCTTGAATTTTGAAAGTTGGCATAAAATATACTTCTCTGATCTCTTTACCTCCTAATTATGTCATTTTAAATTGAGTATTGTAACATCTGACATTATCAAGGAAATGTTTTGATATGGGGTGTTTGTCCATCAAAAGATACCTTAACAATTCAGGAGGGTTTTCCAATGGATGAAGAGAAATTTTACCACTAGAACAACAAAGCCTTTGAGATATATCTCTCTATTTTTTAGCGCCACAATGAGTGTAAATACAAACTATTCCACCAATTTTAATTGCTGGAAGATTCAAGTAATAAATGTTATTGTTGTAATAGAAAGCGGATTTGTCAATTAAATGGTTATTTATTCGTCGATTTTGCCAATGCTATTCTAATCTTGATGAATATTCTACGTCAGCTTCTCGACGCCTAAAGTTATGAACATTTAAAGCATTAGAAGTTCTCTTTCCGATTAGCCCCTTTGCAATTCGAGGCATTGTTAAAAATTTTGCGAGCCCTAAAAAGGGCTACTTTTTAAAAACTTTTTTAAGTTGTAGTATATAGTTTGGCGAAGTTTTTCAACGTTAAATGCCCCTTAAAAAGGCTGATGAGATTGACCAAGTTGGCTAAGCGCTAATCTTGGAGGAAAGGTAAATTCTGGTATAAGGGCTCAGAGTGTAGAGGGTCGTCGGTGGCCGGGTTTCCCAGACTCTCAACAAACAGCTCTGTTCTAGATGTCTGCCAGTAAATGACAGACTTTGTTCTAAAATTGGTTAGCTTTATATAGATCCTTGGTGAACGAATCGGTGTAATGCGTTTCAAGACATCAGTCCCAAAGAGCTAATAAGAATAATATTTTTGACAAAGTTCTTTCAATGGTCAATGGCCCTTAGGGCCGATAAGATTGATAAGTTAGCTGAGCGCTAATCTTCGAGGAAAAATAATTTCTGGTTTATGTATTTAGCATGCAGAGGTTTGTCAGTAGCCGGAGTTTTCAGACTCTCGATGAACATCTCTGCTCTCGATGTCTACCAATAAATGACTAACTTCGTTTTAACATTGGCTGGCTTTATTAGATCCTTGGTGGACGGATCTTTGCAAGTTGCTATAAGAAATTAGTCTGAAATAGCAGTCTTAATAAAAATATATTTTTGGAAAAGTAGTTCAATGGTTAATGGCCCTTAAAAAGATCGATGATATTGATGGTATTTGACTTTAGACAGAATTTACTTATGGCCTTGCAAAGGGCTCGTAGTGATACTTATTATTTTTTTTTATTTTTAATGATGCAGAACTGGTAGTGTAATAATGATCTAACACACTGGATCTGTCGTTCTGGAAATGGAAAATATCTGCCGCTTAACTTTGCTAAGTCAACGGGGATCATGGAGCTCAAATATCTGGACCCACGGTTGCTTGACCTTCGCTCTTGGAGTCTCTGCATATGGAGAATGCGCTGGAGAAAGGTTTATGGCTGGCTAGAGAATATTTCGTCTTTGGATAGTTTCCTGGATTACTAACTACTGACTGTAAGTCAGGAAATTGGACCTGGAGAATACCGTCTCCATAGAAATGCTGTTGCGCCAAAACATTGAGGAGGTTGCTGATAAAATTTCCAGCCGATGTGTTTGCTCAAACTCCTCAAGGTTGTTCTTCCTGGCTTGCTGTTGTAGCAATAGGTGCAATGGCAGCATCAGATTGGATAGAAGAAGGGCCTCGAAACTCTGTAGTATTGGTGGAGCAGGTTGAGTTCTGGCTGGACGTCTCCTGGTATTACGCCTGAGACGTTGACATTTCGAATGCCTATTTGTTCGTGGCACTCAGTTATCTTGGCGATTTGGGATAAAAACCGATTTATTTCGCTTGCCCATGAAAGAAGAGTGTCATCAGTAGCTGGGATATCCAGCTGCAAGACTAACAACTCTGTTCTTGGTGCACTGACAATGAACAACTATGATAATCGAAAACTCGATGGGGCATCTTATAACCACTCTTCACTATCTTTAATTATGGGTGGCTTGAATTTAACATCGACGCCACCTAGCGAAGCCTACTGAACTAAAGTGTAAAACTAAATATAGTTCATTAGTTTTTGCAGTTAGCGATTACAATGGGTTCAGCGACTATGCTTCGTATATTAGTAGGACATGACCTGGGATGTCACGTTTAGATACGATAGAGCAATAGCAAGACGACTATACCTTACTTTCTGCATAGTCATACTTGGAGTAGAATATGGCTGTCGCTTACTCGCTCGTAAGAGTCCCGGAGATTTCTATTATCATTACATTGCACAACTTACATATCTAACAATTCTGCATGATATTACTTACGTACACTGAAATTCATTTCTCTCCCCCATTAAAATATGTCAACATAATTGACTTTAGTTAAAATCTAATCTGCAGACTGGCTTGCAGTCTTGCTAAGAATGCTTCAACAGTTAAATGCTGTCAGCTGATATCGCTTTCTTTGACACATACCTTTTGGTATCTTTACTAAAAGCTTTAGAACTTACAAAGTTAGTTTTGAACTGCAACTTGACTGGGAATGTATGACTTAGAACTAAATCATCAAAAATTAGATCCAAAAAAATTCTTCTGTTATAACCGGATTTGTTACAAGTATGGTCTTAACCGTTTCATTTTAGTGTCACTCGTAGATTGGTTCAGATTCAGCTTATAAGCTTCATTTATTATATTAAGTTGCATAAAAATCTTTATTTTAATGAGATGGAAAAATTTTAGTTGATATATTCCTTGAAAAAATTAAAAAAATTAAAAATACTTTGTCTTATTACATAAGATTTATTCAGGTCACTTACAAAGTTAAGTAATGAGTATATTACTAACAAATAACTAACATCGATTACTGATGGTTGTATCAGCTGTTTTACAGTCCCCTCATGCTTCAGGCAGTATTCTTGAGTGGTCCTATAAACTATACAATTGAGTTTGTGGCTGGAAAGATGTTGCAATTTCTGTTTTGTCTGCTACCGCTAAAACCACTTTTTGCGGGCCTTCTTTGCTGTAACTTGCTCCTCAGTATAGTCTGAGACTATTAATATCCTAAAAATGCACCTGCATCAGTTGACTCAGCCAACACCTTACGCTTTTAGTGTAAGGTTCTCGCAAGTTGCAGGAATTAAATGTTGACTAATACTTTAGGGGGCAGGTGACAGATGTAAATAGACCAATTTATCCTTTTAATGGTGTGTTTTTATGGGGTCAGAGGAAGTCAAAGAGACCTTTGGTTGAATGAGCTCAACCAATAAACGATATTGTTGCAAACTATATTGCTAGAAGAACAGTAGGCTTGCATGATGCTGTTCAATGTTATGATTTTATGAATTAGAAAATAACAGTACAACAATACCAATCGCTTTTTTCTAACAGGCGCAATTAGGTATTTTGGATCAGTAATAATACAAGCTCGCATCAGCAATAAAAGAAACACCAAATACAAGTTTAAATATGAGGAACAATCCGATAAATTTCGCAATAATTCCTTTTTAACGTTTGACAACGAAATAATTCGTTAATTACAATTTTTAAATTGGTATGCATAATTAGAAATAAATAATTGATGCGGAAGTGAACTATTACTTTATACATACAATACAACTTATATGTACATACATATAACGTACAATTTCAATGTATACATACATTCTTGCAACACAGCTATACGCATTATATGTCAGCATATTATGAAATATCCACCTTGATGCCAATGATCACACATACATCCAAGTGACGTAAAAGCTTTACATATCATATAGGTTCGTATATATCCATGTAACCTCTTGTATAAGTTTGACGAATGAATTACGGTTTTCTTGATAATATGATTCGTCTGTATTAACTCGATATGTAACACCCCCCTTGTTAAATTGTTACCACCCTCGGTAACTATGGATCGATCGATAATTCACGTGAGTTGACGAGACGAATTATAACGAGATTATATTCAAAGTAAAATTTTGTTTTTTTGAGGAAGGGGCTGGAGATATAATAGATCAATTTTTTAACTCTTCTGTTCTTATAATAAAGCAGTAGAATTAAAAATAACGTAGAGGCATCAAGCTGTAAAATTAAAAATGCTTGCATTGGGTAGTCATTTAGTAGTATGTATTTTCTCTATATTTTTTTTTTTCTATGTCATTTTTTTTTAGTCTGATGATCGAAGCATTAGATTCAAGGTGTTGTCAGAATTTCATCCATTGACATTCAGTAAATACAGCGGTAGTAATTTTTGCTAATACTGTATGATTGTGGTTAATCCATTTCCAAACACAAGGTGGGGAAAGAGAAGAGGAACAATGTGTTTAAATTCTTTAATGCTGATTTTCTTGCAGACTTTTCTGGCTTATGATCAAACATTAAAAGCAGTTCTAGAATTTTAATATTTTATTTATAATATTTATAGTTATTAACGTGTGAGAAAAAAAATTTTTTTTTTCGAAACTTGGTAACGGTAAGTATGTCCAAGAAAGGTTAATTTTTGTCGAGAGTGTCTAGGTAAATTTTTATACACTTGCGATGAATTTGTAAATAAGCTTGGTGCCGTTTTTTTCCCGAAATGATTAATATACTTACGATAATTGATGTAATACTTCTAACGAGGGTCTTCACTTACTCTGTGGCTGTTGCTTGCTTGCTGTATTTTTTGCAGATATCTGATGATTTGGTAGTGACCTTGTACAGGCAAGTAGTCATCTAGTGTCCTGTCTCGAATTGGTGGTACTGGATTTTTCACAATTACTTGGACTTTTTTTTCTATATTATATTGCATAATAAAAATTTGAGACTCATTTGATATACTCGATTGAGATTTGTGTACGAATCGTGGGAAATGAGTGAATTACTTTTTCAATTTTCAAACACATATTAATGAAGTCACAGCAATGACTATCATAATAGCTAAATTTACTATTACGCTTTTTAAAATTATTGCTGTATTCTTGTGATTTGCTTGTTTGTTTATTGGAACATCTTGAAAGTTTTTCTCCGTTCTAGATAACGCTATTGCGTTATTTGATTCGGTTCATTTATTTATTGCAGTATTTTTTTCCTCGTGTAAGTTGAGAGTGATGTTGTTAATGCAGATTTTGATTTTTTTGATTCGTGATAACAATAAACAAAGCGTTATATGCAAGTTTAAGTGTGACGAATAAGTTTATGAATTACGCAATAAATTCTTTTGAAGGTTTTTTAGTG
The DNA here is from genome assembly GCF_000648655.2 of Copidosoma floridanum. Next base: position 305,064 of record NW_019384260.1, on the reverse strand, counting down.
AAATAATTCTTTTTATAACTTTTAAATTGGTATACATTATTAGAAATTAACAATTAATGCGTTAGTAAACTATTCATTCATTTCTAAAATACAGTTTATGCATACATGCATGTGACGTTCAATTTTAATACATACATGCATTTCTATAATGAGGCTAGTTGCATTGTATGTTACCATATTATGAAATATTTACCTTACAGCTGATGCACACACATAAACGCAAGTGGCGTTCAAGCTTGACTTGATATATGAGCTCGTGTATTTACACATTCCCTTTTGTATGAATTTGACGAAAGAATTGGATTTTTACTTATAATATAATTCGTCTGTATTATTTAGGGATATAGCATTGTGATTAAAAATTTTTGTTAGACATAGCATAGCTTTAGAAACAAAAATAAAGGATTTAGATGACTGACATGCTTTTTCTAGAATAAATTATTCTGTGTTCTTACCATATATTTAATTGAACTTGATTTATGTGAAACGCCATCTCTTACCCAATGACCTTGGCTAACATTTTTTGCCATGTGATTATTGCTTGTAGCCTTAAATGCCTATCCTATCTTTTTCACAGAAAAATATATATTAACTAGAATTAGTACGCCCCATAGAATCGTTATGCATTCTACAAATATGACCCACAAGGTCGAATATCATACTTCAATCACAGAAGACTCTTCTACTAAACTTTTTTTTACAGTACTTTTAGAGCATTACTTTTAATATGTTCTTTTTACACACAATATAAAAGCTTCTTTTGCAATACTTGTAAACTAACAGATATCTTCAGTGTAGGCAAGGACAGAACTCCAAAGGCTCAAGTTAGTCTTATGGTTTATATTCTGTTCTGTAGTAGTGGAATATTTGATATTGGCCAGAGCAAGAGACTATTAAATGTCTGCAGGAGTGAACATATTAGATCAATTAAGAAACATAATTCTTGATTTACTATAGACCAACATTCACACGAATTTGAACACCTTTTTGACTTTAATAAAGTAAAGATTTTGGATCGAGAGAATAATGAAATTAAGAGGGAAGTATTTAAAATAATTTAAAGATTTATATAACATTTTATGATAATAATGTTAATCGACAGCGTGACACTAAGAAGTTAAGTCCAGCATATAAAAAATGCTTGCTGGATGCTACACACAAATTTCTGTAAGCACATTTATTTTTAGTTCGTTTCAACTGCATGATTTTATTTTTAATGTATTACAAATGAATTACATTCCATACAGAAATTTCTCATATTCTTTTTTTTTGTCGAGTAAATAGTATTAAACCTCTACAGATACTTATTCTATGTTTCTACCTTTACGTTACCTATACACAGACTTATTTTTTTATGTATTGTACTATACTTCTTTAAACCTACTGCCTACTCTGTAAATACGCATTTTATACATTTTTTTCTATGAAGGTACATATTTTGCAGTTTTGCTGTTTAGCGTTGTTTTTTAATCCACAAGCCATGTTATACTAAGTTTTGTTTTCGCACTTTGTGCTATGTAATTGCGCGTTATCCTCTTACTTGTATTGGCATTGTACATTTTTATTTAATATTATATTTGTTCTTATTTACATTATCTTTAGACATTTTTATATTTTTATACTTTGTAGTCCTGGAGAGGACATTGGAAGGATAATGAAACATTTGCAGTCTCAAGATTTTTATTGAAATACTACCATGCTTTACATATAAATTTAAAGCAGTGTTTATTCATTTTTTTACGAAGAAACAAGTGTAAAAGAGATTTTTACTTAAAGATTCATTATTGTTTATGGTAATCTTGGTGACTATATTTCCTGAATAGTATATTACGTACGAGTTTGTGAAGGCTTCGATTTACGAACTGAGAGGCTTACGGCACGAGCCGATGGTGAGGGCCATAATCAGGTACATAAAGAAGCCTTTTCGAACGAGTTTCGTATACTATTTTCTCGCCTGAGAACCCAAAGTCAAGAGCTGAAGGTGCTATTTTGAGGTTAGAAGTACGAAAAAACAATTTTTCTAAGCCTCTGTTTAACTAGGTATCAAACCCACTAGATGTTGTTATAATAAATTGAATGAAATCTCTGGCCAATTTGTAGTTCTCCAGGAACTACTACCATTGTAATATATGGAGTCAATCGATTATCAAAAATATCCAGCTGTTGCTTTTCGTTTTTCGTCATCTTCTAACAGTAATAAGTTAATTTATTCTTGAATGATTAAAGGCGTTCTCTACAGCGCTGTTGCTGAATTGCAGAATGAATGTAGCAACAAAGTGATAAGTGAAATTGTTTTTTTGAAATTCACTTACAATTACAGCCGAACCTCTTTTGTATCCACCCATATAGGAGGAGCATCAGTAATTATCAAGTACGTAGAGCTCAGTACCCGTCTTAGAAAATACACATAAATACGCATATTCCAAGAATCTGACAATTTACAGACATGCAGTTTAGCCTTAGGCGTCATGCCGCCATACTAAAAAGTATAATTTACACCTTTTAGTTACGTTTTTAATATCTGTGTCTATGCTAGGCTACTATAGGTACAATTGTAAGAGAGCTTTTATTTTGACTACACTGACATGGCCATTATATAATTCAACTAAAACGGTATCACAAAAAAATCTTCGTACAACTAATTGATGGCCCATAAAATACGATTTTTATCTGATGACAGTTCTTACGCTTTGTTTTTGAAAACGTGTAACTGATCACTATCTACGTCTAACTGACCAATTTTGATGTATTTAATGTTTTTATGTAACAGTCACTAAATGCTGACAGATATCATTCACAGACAAAAAGATTCCTCCCCAGGAAGAACATTCTCATGGCTAAAAGAATTCTACGCGATAATGACTTTACTGAACTTTTTATACAAAAATACATCAAGAAAAGACTTCACCAAATAAAAAATACTAATAATGATAATAACTTTCTACTAAATGACAATCTAAGTGCTCAAATAAAAATTTCCATCCCTTACAACCTGTTATTTTAAAAATTTTGTTCAAAAACTTTGAAAAAATTAAAAATACAATTTTACCTACTATTCAAAACAAATTGAATAGTGTTATCATTCTTGGGAAGGATAAAATTGATAAGCTCGATCAAATTAATGTCATGTGCCATTTCGCTTGCAATTCTTGCTCTACATCATATGTAAGTAAGACAAAGAGAGCATTGAAAAAAATGCCTAAACGAACACAAAAGTACAAAGAAAGATGAACTTGCTATCGATTTACACATAAAAGAATTCAACCATAACTTTTATTTTTCTTAAACCAAAATTCTAAACCATGAACCAAACAGACACAAAAAATTAATATCAGAAATGCGACACATACACTCTACTAAACACACAATAAATAAAAGAGGAAACCTTATTTCTCAATAACATACATAAATTTTTAATAAGTAATCTCTTTTATCTCTATATTGTAAATACATACACACGTTATCTATATTCACAAGAAACGTACATTTATTGTTTATATTTATGTATAGAAATACATACGTATTACTTACGTTGTTCGTTGAAGGTGAATAACAGTCTGTAACGATCGTTTTAACGATATAGACGTAAGTATTGATTGTTAATATTTATAAACTGTGGCCCTACAATGTAATTTATGAAAATTTTTGAGTTTTTTGTTTTTGGTTTCTTTGTTAATCAAGTAAGCCTGATGAGTTCGGCATTAAGACCAACAAAACGTTGCTCAAACTAACACCTGATTTTTTGGAGTTTTTATTCGTACTCCCAAATTAGCTCTTACTAATTGTGTGCTTAGGCACTGACCCTCAAGACATCATTTCTAATAATGTATCTGAGTTCAAAAATTGTAATTGACAAATTATTTCATTGTAAAACTTTTAAAATGATTAATTGCAAAATTTGACAACTTATTTGTCACATTTAATTTTGTATTTCGTGTTTTTGTTTTTTCTAATTCAAGCTTGCATCATCACTAATCCGAAAATCTTTATTGCGCCTGATAAAAAATGCGATTGGTTCTATTGAATTACATTTTCCAATACCTGAGAACAAAACATAAAACATCATCGTGCAAGCCTACTATTCTGCTGTCAACGTAGTTTGCAAGGATATCGCTCATTGGTTGACCTCATGTAACCAAAAGCCTCTTTTACTCACTTTGATTCTATAAAAAAGCACCACGAAGAAGGAGAATCGCTCTTTTTACGTATGTCACTTGCCCTCTAAAGTTTTGGTCAACTCTTGACTCCTGCGGCTCGCAAATACCTTCAAGGCATTTCGTGTTGGCTGAGGCAACTCAGGTGCATTTCAAGGACATCAATAGTCTCAGACTATGCTGAAAAGCGAGATACAGTAAAGAACGTCCGCCGAAAAAGGTTCCAGCGATAGCAGAGAAAGCAGAAACTGCAACATCTTTTCAGCCATGAACTCATTCGTGTAGTTTAAGGGACCACTGAAAAATACTGCACGAAGCATGAGGGAACTCGAAAGTATCAGATACAACCGTCAGTGATAGATGTAAGTTATTTATTAGTAACATATATGTATAACCAAATTTTGTTGAGTGACCTGAATAGATTGTATACAAGAAAATAAATTATTTTTAATTGTTTTAATAACAAAATACATTTAATAAAACCATTTATCTCATTTAAATACAGATTTTTATGCAACTGAAACGAACATATAAAGCTAATGAGCTAAATTTTAAGGAACCTACGAGTGACACTAAGATAAAACCGTTAAGACCATACTCTAAACAAGTCCAGTTATAACAGATTGGCATCCCTTGTGTGTTCTTCAAATCTTAGTTATGTTAAAAAAAAAGAGAAAACAAGCCATTTAAATAAATCATATAATTATAAATAAAAAAAAATGCCAGGAAATAGTGGGGAAAACTCCTGCATTAATTTATCAGTAGAAAAACATCCAAAACAATTATTTTTGTCAACCAAACTGTATCATAAATACATGGTAGAACTTTATCATGATCAAAAAATTTATCATGTAGTTCTTATTACAAGAATGATTTTTAAGACTGAAAATAACTCTTCACTATCTTTTAACTTAAATTGTAGGTAATTCTCTATGGCTGCAATATTTCCTATCACTGTCAATAAGTCTTAAAGCTATAGTTAATAATGTTAGTTAACTTTCAACAAAACAACTATTCTCTTACGGCCTATTATGTAAAGCTTTATTAATTTGCAAAAATAAGAATAAATATTTATTAAGTTGGAAGAGATAGTTCGTAAATTAAAAATATCATTATAAAGAAGTTAAAAAAGAAAATGGACTTTCACTAAGATTCTATTATACACGTACACACATAACTTTTTGGATTTACTTAAAGTTATTTCATTAACCATTATTCTATTATTGAATAGTAATATATGACATGATGTATCTTATTATCACAGAAGGTTTTTTTGCATAAAAAAGTTTCTTTTAAATGACTTCAAAACACATATAATTTCTCAACTTTTTAAAAATGAAATATAGTGTAAACATAATAGCTTCGTACGCATGTTATGAAAAAATTATTTATAAAAAATTCTAATATGCCAATTGTTAAGTACGTGGCATTTCGTAAAAAGAAAGTGGGCACGGTACATACTCCATTTTACTAGCTGTCTATTAAAGTATACGTAAGCTTACAGAGGCATCTTATAACTACGTACGGACTCTTGAGCTGCTGTACATGGACTGCATGCTTACTCACTTCGTACACCCCCGTACTACGCTTGGCTCTCATGCTTATAACTAAATTACACATACATGCACGCACGTAGTAGAAGCTCTCCGCAACCACTCATACTCCTACTAAAGCAACTGCATATACCTAACACTTTCTTCCAACGAAGAGTTTCTGCAGCCATACCATTTACATTTACCTTTGTACCTCTTTGTTGCTGTGTATTTTGCCGTGGTCTTCTCCCTTGTCCCTCACCTCTTTCGATCGGTGGTCTGTTATCTGTGTCTGCAGAGCTGTTTAGGCTTCTTAACGAGATCAATCCTGAAGATATCGAAGTATGTGAATCATCTGTTTTTTGTATTATTTTACTGGTATTTCATAGGGGCATTTCTTCCTCCAGAATGAAAAAATCGAAATACTTCTGTTTCTGTTTTTCAGCATTGTTTGATTACCGTAACTGATCCACATGTTGCAACCATACCCTGCTATTGCGTAACTTTACCTCATAATGTAGTCGTCCAGTTTGAAGTACTACCTCGCGAAAATTCCATCTTTCTTTCTCTCCTTACATCCTGATTGCCACACTCTCTCCTATTTCGAATTCCTTATACATGTTAGAGTAAAACTTCTTATGTTGGGCCGTGAACAGCCACGTGAATGGAAATGCGTCACGAAAAAACGTAGCCACCTAACCCTACGACCTAAGCCCTCTCCTTAATCTCCTCTCTTACACACTCCCTCCCGCTCTGACTTTTTCTCTCGCAGCACGCGCCACTCTACTGTCTTTTGCTCCGTCTCTCTCTATCTTCTTCTCGCATGTACGCCACGCGCTCCCTTCCTCTCACGCTGCAACTATACCTATATGTACAATATATGTTTGTTATATGTATGTATGTTTCTATGCTACGACTAAGCCGATGCGCCTGCTCAAACTGAGGTATAGGTATGGAAAAAAGAGAAAGGATAAGAAATATAATACGTGTGTTTCTTAAAGTGCTCAAAACAAGATTTTTTTAGGCTCAGTATCCGAGAAATGGTTTGATCATTAAGTTAATAAGATGATAGATGCGTTCTTAAAATCAAGCAGAGCTACCATCAGTGGGATATTGGCTACAGGTACTTCCTAATTTCACAGTAGATAGCATGCAGCGGTGGGAGTACTCAGTGGCTAAGATGGTAGAGCGCTTGCTTACTGTCCACTCTGTAACTTCCTTCCAGATAACTAGGTGATGTTTTTGACATAAGCGTGAGCGTAACTGCCGTTTCCGTATTGACTTCGCAGGTGACTTCTTGTTGTTTAAGTAGAGGGTTTTAGAAAATTTTTTCGTGCGTCCGTTGCTTCTACACCGAGAATTTCAATACAGTCTGTATCGACTGACTCTCCTTCTTCCATTGAATGTACGGGGTTTTTTTGTTTGAAACTCACTTTCACCAAATGTCTTTGTTTATGACAATAATTGCACTTTATTGTTCCTGGTAAGCTACATGCATTTGCCTTATGATTAATACTACAACGGTAACAAGTTTTTCTAACAAATTTTCCAACGTGTGCGCCACTGTCTGTATTATGTTTGTTCTTGTTGTATGTGTAAGCTTACTTTCCTTTTGAATCACTGCTTTGGCTCAACGTTCGTTATAATGCACGCTGGTTGTAGTTACATGTATTTATAATTGTGTAGTTAACTTGTACTGTATATCCATGTAACGTATTTGCTTTCTTTTCAGAAAGTTCTATTGATGCTATCTATATAGCCTTTATAAAGGTTAACTTTATTTTTTCTAACAGTCAGGCTTGAATTCGTCAATTTGAAATACCGTTAACGAACTGATTTCGTAAGGCAGTTTGTTGAAAATTACCGAAATTGGATGTAAGGCTCATTTTTGTAAAAGTGTTTGCGTAACTTTCCATATCTTATCTTTGCAACTGCCTCCTGCTTGTAAACTTAAAATTTTCTGCAATCTCGAGTACGGCTGAAATGTATAACTATTCTTAATTCCTTTTTAAAACATCATATGATTTCTCGTAAGGACTTTTTATTCCAATTTTATTACATAAGTTATCGAACGCGGTTTCACCTACGTAGTGCGGTAAATGCAGCACCTTTGTCTCCAGTGTCAGCTTCATGATTATGAAAACTCTTTCTTATCTCTGTAGCCACCTGTCCCATTCTAAATTTCCAGGGATAAAAGGATCCACGTGTAATACTAAAGGCTGCTTGTGTGTAGGCGTAGTTATCTCTATGTATGTAAATATTGTAAATTGATCTGTTGTAACCATGTTGGTTCTCCAAGTGAGGAATTTTTAACTTCAATCACTGAAGACCGAAATAAAATACTGTAAAAAGTAGCCCGTGCATTTCAAAAAAAGGCACAGCATACCCAAAAGAAAAAAGGTCTACCGTGCCACATCTGCACTTCGCGATGTCGTGAAACTTACTCGTCGAAATGAAATTTCAAATCCCATCCTCGTCGTCAGTTTGTACGTTGAATACTCAATTTCACTAGCCATTTATGAAAGCAGGTAAGTTTACAGAGGCATCTTATAACTATATACGGACTCTTGAGACAGTGTACATGGACTGCTCGCTAACTTGCTTCCTACACCCACGTTCTACACTCGGCTTACATTCTTACGATTCACTCACACGTCCATGCGCACACATAGTTCAAACGCTCCGCAAGCACTCACACTTATACTATAGCAACCGCCTATATCTAATACTAATCTCATCGTGGTATTCAATTATTTTAAGATTTATAGTATCAAAATTGAAATAGTAAGAAACTGAGTCAGCTTTTACCGTTCATAATTCATGCATTATTTATTTATAACGCTTATTTATAACATTTAAATGTGTGATTTGGAGAGAACTACTTGATTGTATAAGAAAAGTTTTTTCTCAAACAAACTATTTTTTAACTGGTCTAATGTATAATCGAACTACCTTAATTAATGAACAGTCAATCAATATCAAAATTAAGGATAATATATGAATCATACTAGAATAAGAAGGGAGAGTTTAATCCATAACAGAGTTCGCTCGTAGCAGAGTAGATAAGTTCCAATTTTACATATATTTTTATTTCATGAGTTAAATGGAAAGACATTTCGTTCAAATTAGAGTAGTCAGATATTGGCTTGCGCAGCGCACAGGAGAGTGGAACCCTGCTACTATACATATAATAAATGGCGTACTGCATGGTAAGAAAATTACGGCCAGTCATTCGGCGTTGAACTTTTGATGAGTATAGTCTCTTGCACATATAGCAGCAGCGCTGTGCAGACACCTAGTACAATATGGCAATTTCTTCTGTCATTGCACCTCTACATGCATATTTTCTGTTTATAATTCAATACCGATGCATTGGCCACAGCAAAAAATATGCCTAAGCTATAAAGGTATTGCTTTCTAATGTTTTTTCATTAAAGTTCTATGTTGTCAGAAAAATGAGAGTAATATTTCATTGATGTTGTTTTGTGCGTGGAAAAATTTTGCTAACCCCGTTTTCTTCTTAGCTCTCAAGAAACCAACTCACCTTCATCTTCAAACTTTGTGAGCCTAACCTCAGCTCCATCTAAGGTTACTTTCACAGCACCTAATCTTTTAAAATATGCATAAGTATTTTTAATCTTGTAAAGAAGATCCCATTGCATGTCAACTGATGAATTTATGGGTGATTATATCAGTTACAAGCCGAAGTACTATATGAGAAAAGTCACTTCCACCCACTATCATCACATTAAATATGAGATGAAAACTGAAATTGATCAAATCTAACGTTCTATAAATACATTAAACACTACCCCATAGATGCAACCTTACTGTCTTTTATTTACTATTTAGAAACCAAGTCTTATTTTTATCAAATTTATAGAAATATCTTTACGCACTTCTTAATGAAAGAAAAGTTACTTCACCTTTGTATTTCTATTGAATTACTGAAAATGAAATAAATCATATTAAATTTTAGAGGTTGATAACATTGCGTATCTTGACAATAAATTTAAATACAATACTTTAAATTTATAACCAGTGAACGATGGCTGCTAAGGTACCCAAGTTTGAAGTTATATTTCTATGAAATTATACAGCAGACACTATAATCATGATTAAAAACAATGTCTAATGGTGGTACTATCATATTTTTTGCTTATTCAAATGAGCGCAAAATACGATGGACGGTCACGATAGTTGGAGTAGATTCGGGATCATGGTTTCGAACTGGTGATTAAAAAGATAGAGATGGTCGTTTTTACCAGGCAGAGATGGTTTGGGGAGCACTTTCACCTAAAAGTTGTGGGTGAGATAATCTCCGCAAATCCGGTGGTGCGCTACGTAGGAGAGTGGATCGATTCACAGCTCACCTTCTGGGAGCACATAAGGAGAGCAGACGATAAAGCCGCTAGGTTCTTGGGGCATTTTCACGGTTAATGCCAAATATTAAGGATTCGCAGGAAGCCAGATGATGGCTTCTTGCGTCGGTCTCTAACTTAATTCTGCTGTAGGGCATGAAGGTGTGGCAGACGTGCTAGCGAGAAGAGACATCCGGGAGCGCCTCACTTTGGTGCAGCTTATCGGATCCCTAAGGATCGCGTGCGCCTATCGCACGGTCTCCTCTGGTGTCACTATAGTGATAGCACGAACTATTCCCATCGTGTTGCTTGTGCTCAAGTGGCGAAGGAATTTCCTGAGCTCTGGCAACAAAAGCAAAAGCGACAGTCGGAAAAAAACGTTGACAACGTGGCAACATGAGTGGCAACATCGGGTCTGTCATCCGGCTAAATAAAGAAAAGGAGAGTGCCACCGAGCAGGAAACGAGGGCCACGGAGTAGGTCGTCAGAGGTGATAAGGTGTCCACGGTAGGTGAAGTTTCATGCAGATTTAAACTACGCTAAATACATTTATTTATCAGCAACAGACAGCATCAAGCATTTAATGGCACTTGCAAAGATTTCAGCCTACAACGAATTGCTAGACATTTGGTGCCGATGCTCAGAGACCTCGAGTTCTTATTAGGACTCGAGAGGATTGGCAACTCTAGCAACTGATAGCGAGTTTTCTCGCTAATGCTGTGAGGTACGATGATCTTCCTGGTGGCTCTACCATAAAGTAATCGTAACGCGGTTCCTGGATGGAACTAAAGACACGTGGCATGGAGAGGAGATTAGGAGATATTAGTGGTCTAATAAAAAAATTTTACTGAGCCCCACAATACCGGAGTCCCTGTGGTATGCCTGAATGCATTTCTTCTCCCTCCACAAAAAAAACTTCAGTGGCATCATGTTAAATCCAAAGAGAATCCAACAGACATAGTCTCGAGAGGTATATTTTTATTTCAACTCCACATTTAAAAACTGTGGTTAAATATTCCAAAGTTACTTAATAAAGTCCCAAACTAGAAGTGTCATTAGATAAAGCATCTCAGTTAGAGAAAAAATCTTATTTTAAGGCTTAGGATTTGGAAACAAACACTTCTGAATGTTGTTAGATTATTAAATGTTTAAATAGTTTTTTGTTACTTATTAAACTCCTAATTAATGTGATGAGCTGTGAGTATTGTTTATTGTTTTAAAAATTTGTAAAGTATAAAAAATTTTAGTTACTTACTAAACACAGATATTTCTTCTAAATTGTTATAGATCTTTTCTTTAATTTGTCCCAAAGCTACCTTTCTATATTAACTTACTATAATTCGCACCTGAATAAATGACTACAGCACGCACGTGCAGAAGCATGCTCGCGCTCGTATTAACTGCCAACACACGTCTAATCGTAACAAACAGCTATGTATACATCTCTCTTTGGGCCCGATGTATCCGTAAAGCAACTGCATCTCCCTGCTTTCTACAGATTTATAAGATATTATATCGATTTTATTGGTAAAAGTGTGTAAAAGCACACACATACGTACGTATAAACGTGCATGGTGTGTGTAGGAATATTACTGTGTCATGTAAATAATTGTAGCAACGTCTGCAGATCCTGTTTCTTTTCGTGAATTTTCGTAACCCTCGTCGATATGTTGTGACAGTCCCTGCACTTAACCTCACTTGTTTGTTGTTGTTATCAGAAAGTCTATCACCATAAATCTCTTGATAATTCTATTTTTTTTCTTTTTACCGTCATACTATGCATCGCGACTTTTTTTAGTGCTTTTGTTTCAAACCTTGATGGCACCACTAACAACAGTTAGTGAATAATGGCACAAGTGGAAGAACAAAAAAAAGACTGTCAGCTATTTTGTTCCAGGAACACTGCATAGGCGATTTGGTACCAAAAAATTAGCTTGTAAAAGATGTGACTGATAAGCAAAAGGCACTGTGAAGCATGTCAAAAAGATTTAAAGTTTTTCAACAAAAATAACCGTATTTCTCATGGCATAATTTTTACTTACAATGATAATTTAAATGCTACGATCGATTTAAATACCATTGTAAGAGCTGCCAATAAAGAACTTTTTTTCAGATAGAATTCCTGCCGATAAAATGTTCATACCGATGTTCATTGCGCAAAACCGCGTCAGTCTGCAATGAAATAGTATATATCCAAATTTTATTACAATTAAATAAAAGAAAAGACTTATGAATCAGCATTTATTTAAATTGTTGATTTTTAGAGAATTTATGTTGTTGAGCTTTTGCGAAAAATACTTGCATGTCACTTGAGCTGTTTGCTTCATGCACTTTTACTTCTTGGAGCAACTTGTTTTTTACTAGGTCTGAAGATATTTCTTTGCCGCAGCTTTCTAAAGCCATTATCATAGGCTTATAATGTTCCGGAAGTCCTGCGAGGAGTAATATGCCAAGCCTCTCATCGGGAATTTGCATGCCTGCTGCACGCAGTTTATGAGCACAGGTAATCACTTTATTAATATACTCTTCTACGGATGCACACGCCTGTAATTTAGTGGAGGGAGGTGAACTCTATAAGAAGATTGACCCTGCGCGTCAGGCCATCATCTGCAAACGCCTTTTGCAAACGCTTCCACACATCTTGGGCTGACGTGGCATTTTCAATATGTGTGTACAGCATGGGATCTATTGCGAGAGTCAGCCTTGCCTTTGCTTTGGTCACCTTTTTTGTTTCCGTGCCGACTTCGCCATCAGCAGATGCTTCCACAGTTTCCCATAATTATTAAAGCTGCAAACAGGCCTTTATTGCCACAGCCCAAGTATAATAGTTCTCTCTACCTTGGAGTTTCTCTAGTAGCTGATAGAATGACTTGTCCGCCATGTTGTTTCACTTTACGCCAAACTTAAACTGTTTGTTTCACTTATTCGAAATTGACTTCTTGACTTCACTGTTACGCTTGTGGCCTTTCGTTGCCTTTCACTCTCTGAACTTTTCCTGGGCCCATAACCTAATGTTCGTTGGGCAAGAGCCTTTTGCTCTTCTTGCGCTTTAGCGGACTTAGAAGAGGAAAAAGGCTTAAATAAAATAAGCGACTTAGTAACAAGAGTAGTTTAAACTTATATTTGGCTCACAGCCTACTTGGCGAACTTCCATCGGTGGACTGACTTACTGTAGCCGTGTACCTCTCGATATATATAGAGCCGCTTACTCATATGAGCACATGAAGAGTGAGATAGAGCATGTTACCTAGCACAAACTATCACTTACATATACATATATTTATTGACTAAGAAATAGCAAAATTACATCAGTTTGGCTGTTCGATAACTTAACTCTATTTATTAAAAACCTTGTAGGGGATTTTTTTGCCGTAAGAAATATTTTTTTAAATAAAAATAAATGTGCAAACGTAATTAATAACGTTTTCTACAAAAACTATCAAGAAGATCCTGAAACGCAGGATTTTCTGACCAAACAGTCATGCAGCGAAGTACGAAGTTGTTAGTTCTTATTCATTATTCACGATAACACAGAAGCAAATGAAAGGAGTTCATCTATATTTGTAAATAATGACGTTTATACACTTTAATCAAAATACATTATAAGGTTTATTCATGTATAAAAGAATCTTATTTTGCTCACCTACATATGAGTTTCAACACTGGATTTCCTTCGCTATAACACTTTTTTTTTGTCATATTTGTCTCATTTCTTATTTTTGAGAGGGTACACTTGAATAATCTGCAAGATTGTTTTTTGAATATTTTTTATGGTATTTTAAGTATACTTTTGGTGCTTGAATAATATCTGTCAAAAAAACCTATATAAGACGAACTTTCTGAAGGGACGTTATTTATATTGTTTTGTGCTATAATTTATTGTTTATAATGTTTTAGTTATTAAATATTAGAATAGTTAATGAAACCACATCCAACTAACGTACGTATACTTATTCCAACGATAATTGCACTACCTTTGTACACACAATATCGTTTCATGGAAGGTATATTTATATTTATAATTATGTTTTCTGCCATATTATTTTATAAAAGTAAAACTTCTTACTTAAGTACCCAAGCACCCACTGTCCGCTGGTTTTTAAGAATTAACGTACCTGCTCGCATGTTTTNACTCAAGCTAATTTCAATTAAGCTAACCATGTAAGGAAATTGATGATGCATGTATATGGTAGTACTGAGAAGTAAAAATTATCTACCAACACGTTTCTAGCTAGAGTAGGAATCAGAAGTGCTGCTGAGAAGCTTAGTTCTAATAATTTTAATATAAAAGAGTTAGATTTTAATTTGCGATACGTTACTCCATACAGTTGTAGGAAATTCTTAGATATTATAGTTCGATGCCACGAATAAGAACTTTCTGGTCAAGACCATTTCAAAGCAAGGCTTAGAAAAGCTTTACTTTCTTAGAGCAGCCAAACGAAAAGAGACAAGAGCTAAAGATTTGCTAGATGCGATTCTGGAAGGATGTAAAAATACAATATGGACATGCTCGAATGAATTCTTAAAAAATATATTATCCATTGTGACTGATGGAACTACAGCAAGCACAGGAAGAATACTTAGACTGTGGAAGTTACCAGATAGTCTTCTGAAGTCATTAAGCCTAGACCCAATTTCACTACTACTAAAAATTTGGTGTTTAGCCCATAGGTAAGTCGTCAGAACTATATTTTTGAATTATTTTCCTAATGTCCTTAAATGCCTGCTTTACTTAAAATTCATATCTCGCAACGGTCTTAAATATTGTTTTAATGATTGAAAACATTATTATCAAAGTTAAGAATTACATCAGACTTATAAAGTATTTAAATAATCAATATTCAGAAGTTTACATTTCTTATAATTAAACATGGGTAATCAATTAAAATTTGTGATTGTTATTTGTTTGGAAAGTTTGCATATAGTTTAATTTCCAATTTTTTTTAAGCTACAAGTATTATAGAAGGATCTTTGTACATCAGTCGCAGAAAATAAAAGAATCATGAATAAAATCGCATTTATTTCATCATTTTTCTATAATAGTGGTATTTGCACAAAAGCATTGAAAAAGATTGCCGACGAAAATAATTTAGCGTTGGTTAGATTTCCTGCATACTTTGATGTTCGGTAGACTGAATATAGTTTTCGATTAATAAACTCAATATTCCGGTCATAGCAGGCATTAATTGCTTATCTTAAGCAATTAAACGAACCTGAAACAAAAAGTTACCTCAATTTTCTTACGAGTAAGGATAATTTGCAGCTTATAACTTTTTTAGCAGACGTTCTGGAAGTAATCTCAAGATGTCAAAAAAACTTACAAAAAATAATTCAACTCTTGTTGATATGATGCAATATGTCAGATTTACGACTGAAAAATCAAACTCCATAAAAAATAAGCCACAGTCAGAGGGTTGGGAATCCATTCTTAAAAATAAAGTAAAAATTACAAATAAAGATGGTTATGAGCTGAAGGGTATTTTACTAAAAGATCGTCAGCATCGCTTAAAAACTCATAATTTATTTGTATTTCAAAGGAGAGACTTCAACACGTTAAAAAATGAAATTATACTGTCCTTAAATAACTTTTTACAAAATCGATTTTTTAACGAGAAAAATTCTATTGAATTATTAAAGAAATTTACAGACTTTGATTTATCTGTAAATTTGAAAGAAATACATCAATCAATAGCAACAGATTTGGATCTTTTATCTTTAGACATAGAATACTCAGAACTTATACGTATTGGTTTAGCAAAAAGTATTGAGAATTTATCTCTTATAAAAAAAAATTGAAAAGTTAATGATGCCTAATAAGTATTCACTGATGGTTACAAAATTAGCCAGAGTTGCAGCCACTAAGCCACATAGTGCAGACGTTGAACATTGGATAAGTTGCAATAGCATCCTCAAATCAGCTGACTGAACTTCCTTGGACATTGAAATAGAAAATCTGTACCTTTATATTTATTTTAACATGCCTGACATGAAACTATGGGACCTACGTCCTTAGCTATTCCTTTTTGGCTTCAATCCAAAGAATGAACAGCAAACACTAGGCCTGTGGGATCTGCGAAGCTGTGCTGACGCCATGACTATTGACAAAAAAAGCTTGGGTATTTGCCCTAGTGTTTGCCCTGGTGACATGCACCACCAAGTACGAAAACAACTATTCCAGGTATAATTATAATTTTAATTCTAGCTATACAAGTCATTTTTTCGAGCCGGAATTGACAGCTGTACAATTTATAACATAGCTGTGAGATAGAGCTGCAAGTACAGCTATTATATACAGCTATTCTGAAAGCTGCACATATAGCTGTAGCCACTGATATTACAGCTATAGAAGGGGTTATGATAAATGTAATTATAGCTATACGTATAATTTTTTTAAGTAGAAATTTGCAGCTGTACACAGAGCTAAAACCAGTAATATNTACGTTGTAAAGAATGCTTCGAGTTTCCTAAAATTGTTAAATTGCATTCTCTCACTAAAAAAACGCTTCTAATAACAATATTTAACAGAACAAAATATAGATAGCAGATGATAAGGTATTATTTGGCTACTATACTACGCATAACAAGTACCACAAAGGTTACCTTCAATCCACTTTATCTTCAGCAAAAATAAAGTGGATTGAAGGTAGGCTTTGTGGCAATCTGTGCATTTACCGCACACAACTCCGATGGGTAAAATGATTACTCAAGCTAATTTCAATTAAGCTAACCATGTAAGGAAATTGATGATGCATGTATATGGTAGTACTGAGAAGTAAAAATTATCTACCAACACGTTTCTAGCTAGAGTAGGAATCAGAAGTGCTGCTGAGAAGCTTAGTTCTAATAATTTTAATATAAAAGAGTTAGATTTTAATTTGCGATACGTTACTCCATACAGTTGTAGGAAATTCTTAGATATTATAGTTCGATGCCACGAATAAGAACTTTCTGGTCAAGACCATTTCAAAGCAAGGCTTAGAAAAGCTTTACTTTCTTAGAGCAGCCAAACGAAAAGAGACAAGAGCTAAAGATTTGCTAGATGCGATTCTGGAAGGATGTAAAAATACAATATGGACATGCTCGAATGAATTCTTAAAAAATATATTATCCATTGTGACTGATGGAACTACAGCAAGCACAGGAAGAATACTTAGACTGTGGAAGTTACCAGATAGTCTTCTGAAGTCATTAAGCCTAGACCCAATTTCACTACTACTAAAAATTTGGTGTTTAGCCCATAGGTAAGTCGTCAGAACTATATTTTTGAATTATTTTCCTAATGTCCTTAAATGCCTGCTTTACTTAAAATTCATATCTCGCAACGGTCTTAAATATTGTTTTAATGATTGAAAACATTATTATCAAAGTTAAGAATTACATCAGACTTATAAAGTATTTAAATAATCAATATTCAGAAGTTTACATTTCTTATAATTAAACATGGGTAATCAATTAAAATTTGTGATTGTTATTTGTTTGGAAAGTTTGCATATAGTTTAATTTCCAATTTTTTTTAAGCTACAAGTATTATAGAAGGATCTTTGTACATCAGTCGCAGAAAATAAAAGAATCATGAATAAAATCGCATTTATTTCATCATTTTTCTATAATAGTGGTATTTGCACAAAAGCATTGAAAAAGATTGCCGACGAAAATAATTTAGCGTTGGTTAGATTTCCTGCATACTTTGATGTTCGGTAGACTGAATATAGTTTTCGATTAATAAACTCAATATTCCGGTCATAGCAGGCATTAATTGCTTATCTTAAGCAATTAAACGAACCTGAAACAAAAAGTTACCTCAATTTTCTTACGAGTAAGGATAATTTGCAGCTTATAACTTTTTTAGCAGACGTTCTGGAAGTAATCTCAAGATGTCAAAAAAACTTACAAAAAATAATTCAACTCTTGTTGATATGATGCAATATGTCAGATTTACGACTGAAAAATCAAACTCCATAAAAAATAAGCCACAGTCAGAGGGTTGGGAATCCATTCTTAAAAATAAAGTAAAAATTACAAATAAAGATGGTTATGAGCTGAAGGGTATTTTACTAAAAGATCGTCAGCATCGCTTAAAAACTCATAATTTATTTGTATTTCAAAGGAGAGACTTCAACACGTTAAAAAATGAAATTATACTGTCCTTAAATAACTTTTTACAAAATCGATTTTTTAACGAGAAAAATTCTATTGAATTATTAAAGAAATTTACAGACTTTGATTTATCTGTAAATTTGAAAGAAATACATCAATCAATAGCAACAGATTTGGATCTTTTATCTTTAGACATAGAATACTCAGAACTTATACGTATTGGTTTAGCAAAAAGTATTGAGAATTTATCTCTTATAAAAAAAAATTGAAAAGTTAATGATGCCTAATAAGTATTCACTGATGGTTACAAAATTAGCCAGAGTTGCAGCCACTAAGCCACATAGTGCAGACGTTGAACATTGGATAAGTTGCAATAGCATCCTCAAATCAGCTGACTGAACTTCCTTGGACATTGAAATAGAAAATCTGTACCTTTATATTTATTTTAACATGCCTGACATGAAACTATGGGACCTACGTCCTTAGCTATTCCTTTTTGGCTTCAATCCAAAGAATGAACAGCAAACACTAGGCCTGTGGGATCTGCGAAGCTGTGCTGACGCCATGACTATTGACAAAAAAAGCTTGGGTATTTGCCCTAGTGTTTGCCCTGGTGACATGCACCACCAAGTACGAAAACAACTATTCCAGGTATAATTATAATTTTAATTCTAGCTATACAAGTCATTTTTTCGAGCCGGAATTGACAGCTGTACAATTTATAACATAGCTGTGAGATAGAGCTGCAAGTACAGCTATTATATACAGCTATTCTGAAAGCTGCACATATAGCTGTAGCCACTGATATTACAGCTATAGAAGGGGTTATGATAAATGTAATTATAGCTATACGTATAATTTTTTTAAGTAGAAATTTGCAGCTGTACACAGAGCTAAAACCAGTAATATTATATCTACATTGGGTGTGAAAATGAAATGTATTTATACGTATACTTACAGCAGGGCATATTTTCAGGGTTAGTTCTACCAAAAAATAAAGTTCTTAATTAGAATGAGCAGTTCTAAATATTATCATGGGCAATTAAAAAATTTATTAGTGATAGACGATTAAAACAAATTAAAGAGACCAGAAACAAAAAATATTTAAAAAACCAATTCTATAATTAGATGTTTATTATAATTTTACGTATTATTCAATATTAAAAACGAAATCTCAGTGTTTTTGAACAAGTATACCACAATATTTTTTTTAAATCGTCTTTTCTTTGTTGTTATTTCCTCATTTTAAGCATATTACCTTCCTTTGCTATTTTCATTATTTTTTTCAGTTTGAACCTATTTTTAAAAAATACCAAGAAACCATTCTTGATCTACTTATAGTCCTTGATCGTTCATTCTTTGGATTGAAGCCAAAAAGGAATAGCTAAGGACGTAGGTCCCATAGTTTCATGTCAGGCATGTTAAAATAAATATAAAGGTACAGATTTTCTATTTCAATGTCCAAGGAAGTTCAGTCAGCTGATTTGAGGATGCTATTGCAACTTATCCAATGTTCAACGTCTGCACTATGTGGCTTAGTGGCTGCAACTCTGGCTAATTTTGTAACCATCAGTGAATACTTATTAGGCATCATTAACTTTTCAATTTTTTTTTATAAGAGATAAATTCTCAATACTTTTTGCTAAACCAATACGTATAAGTTCTGAGTATTCTATGTCTAAAGATAAAAGATCCAAATCTGTTGCTATTGATTGATGTATTTCTTTCAAATTTACAGATAAATCAAAGTCTGTAAATTTCTTTAATAATTCAATAGAATTTTTCTCGTTAAAAAATCGATTTTGTAAAAAGTTATTTAAGGACAGTATAATTTCATTTTTTAACGTGTTGAAGTCTCTCCTTTGAAATACAAATAAATTATGAGTTTTTAAGCGATGCTGACGATCTTTTAGTAAAATACCCTTCAGCTCATAACCATCTTTATTTGTAATTTTTACTTTATTTTTAAGAATGGATTCCCAACCCTCTGACTGTGGCTTATTTTTTATGGAGTTTGATTTTTCAGTCGTAAATCTGACATATTGCATCATATCAACAAGAGTTGAATTATTTTTTGTAAGTTTTTTTGACATCTTGAGATTACTTCCAGAACGTCTGCTAAAAAAGTTATAAGCTGCAAATTATCCTTACTCGTAAGAAAATTGAGGTAACTTTTTGTTTCAGGTTCGTTTAATTGCTTAAGATAAGCAATTAATGCCTGCTATGACCGGAATATTGAGTTTATTAATCGAAAACTATATTCAGTCTACCGAACATCAAAGTATGCAGGAAATCTAACCAACGCTAAATTATTTTCGTCGGCAATCTTTTTCAATGCTTTTGTGCAAATACCACTATTATAGAAAAATGATGAAATAAATGCGATTTTATTCATGATTCTTTTATTTTCTGCGACTGATGTACAAAGATCCTTCTATAATACTTGTAGCTTAAAAAAAATTGGAAATTAAACTATATGCAAACTTTCCAAACAAATAACAATCACAAATTTTAATTGATTACCCATGTTTAATTATAAGAAATGTAAACTTCTGAATATTGATTATTTAAATACTTTATAAGTCTGATGTAATTCTTAACTTTGATAATAATGTTTTCAATCATTAAAACAATATTTAAGACCGTTGCGAGATATGAATTTTAAGTAAAGCAGGCATTTAAGGACATTAGGAAAATAATTCAAAAATATAGTTCTGACGACTTACCTATGGGCTAAACACCAAATTTTTAGTAGTAGTGAAATTGGGTCTAGGCTTAATGACTTCAGAAGACTATCTGGTAACTTCCACAGTCTAAGTATTCTTCCTGTGCTTGCTGTAGTTCCATCAGTCACAATGGATAATATATTTTTTAAGAATTCATTCGAGCATGTCCATATTGTATTTTTACATCCTTCCAGAATCGCATCTAGCAAATCTTTAGCTCTTGTCTCTTTTCGTTTGGCTGCTCTAAGAAAGTAAAGCTTTTCTAAGCCTTGCTTTGAAATGGTCTTGACCAGAAAGTTCTTATTCGTGGCATCGAACTATAATATCTAAGAATTTCCTACAACTGTATGGAGTAACGTATCGCAAATTAAAATCTAACTCTTTTATATTAAAATTATTAGAACTAAGCTTCTCAGCAGCACTTCTGATTCCTACTCTAGCTAGAAACGTGTTGGTAGATAATTTTTACTTCTCAGTACTACCATATACATGCATCATCAATTTCCTTACATGGTTAGCTTAATTGAAATTAGCTTGAGTAATCATTTTACCCATCGGAGTTGTGTGCGGTAAATGCACAGATTGCCACAAAGCCTACCTTCAATCCACTTTATTTTTGCTGAAGATAAAGTGGATTGAAGGTAACCTTTGTGGTACTTGTTATGCGTAGTATAGTAGCCAAATAATACCTTATCATCTGCTATCTATATTTTGTTCTGTTAAATATTGTTATTAGAAGCGTTTTTTTAGTGAGAGAATGCAATTTAACAATTTTAGGAAACTCGAAGCATTCTTTACAACGTACGCAATTATTATCATTACAATGAAAAAAATAAAGAGATTTTTTAAACTGAAGATTTTGGGTTAATACTGTTTCAGCCAATTTATTTGAATCAACGTGTGTACCATCCTCGTTACGACTTTCTGTTGTCGTTTAACTTGTAAGCATACTTTCAGATACATTATCTTCTTTTTTGGCAATTTGATTTGATGCTGTAAATACAAATTATACTTACTATTGATTTGAGTGCTCGAAAGTATATTCGATACAATTGTTTTTTTCTTAGTTGAAGATAAAAAAAATTTTGCGCGAAATTACGTAAATTACTATTTCAGCAGTTCATCTCGCAATTCTTCGAAACATTACGCTGGCTTGATCATAACCTTGGAATTTCTTGCTAAATGAGCAGTTATTTACTTGTATTTTGATTCAGTTTAGGTTGTATTTTTGTCAGAGCTCATTCGTTACGCTTAACTGGTATCGGTATAGGCCATTTCAACATCGCGGAAGCACTTTTCTCAGATATATTGCCCCTTAAACACATTTACATACATTTCAAATCTCTTTTTGGGCCATGTGTACTTTACTTAATTATAAAATCCTGATTACTTGAGGACTTCATTAACAAAAAGACATATTTTTGAAGAAGGTATAATAAAAAAGACAAACACAATAAACCTTTTAAAACAAAAATTCATTCTGGTAGCTTAATGTTGTAACATTTCATGTGTCGCTTTAACCCATCTGTTTTTTTAAAACCCTTACCACATTTTTCACATATTTATTTTTTATGGTGTTTATGAATTAACATACATCTGCCTAAATGTGACGACCTTTAAAGTTACATATTTTTGAATTACTGAAAAATTTCTTGATAAATATCATTTTTAATTTCTGATTTATTCTCGGATTCAATTTGAACAAAAATTCTTTTTGGTTTCTTACATCTTAATAAAACAACGTATAATTGTCCGTAAGAGGATAAGGGTTTTTTAATATACAATTCTAAGGAATTAAAACTTTGTTTTTGTGATTTGTTGATAAACGTCGAACATGCTTATACAAAGAGAAACTGTTTTCTATAGAAAACAAAAGGTAATGATGATAAAGTGCCAGTATTCAATGGTATTCTAGGAATATAAACTTTGCTTTTTTTTCTTCCGTTATTATTTCTGCTTCTATTTTATACTTGAACAGTTTTGTTATTTTTAATCTTGTGCCTCTACAGAGACTGTCTGATATACTTAAAGTTTTTATTAATATTAATATAGCATTTATTTTTAATTTTTATTTGTGTGGTGAAAGTCCTTCTCCGCTATTATTTAAAAATTGTATTGGAAATGTAATATTTATGTTATCATATGTTTTATCAACTCCTTTACGAGTCACATATTCTGCTGTTGTGAACTAATTATTTGCCTACATTGATAAATACACGAGTAATGTCATTATTTTGTCTACTCATTTTGTTAGTGGGGGATTGGCACGTGGAGCGCGCAGTGGAGCGTTAGCCCCACTAGTATATATATACACATCTTAATTTGGTAATATAATTTTCAAACAATATCATATAAGGTCTTTCACCACGCGAATAAAAATTGAATATAAATGCTATAGTAGTGTTAATAAGAACTTAAGGTATATTAGACGGTCTTTGTGAAGACACAAAATAAGAAAAAACAAAATGATTTAAGTATAATGTATAGGCAGAAACAATTACGGAAGAAAAAAAAGGAAGCAAAGCTTATATACCTAGAATAACATTGAATACTGACACCTCGTCATCATTACCTTTCGTATTCTATAGAAAACAGTCTTCCTTTGTTTTAGCATGTTCGATGTTTATCAACAAATCACAACGACAAAGTTCTGATTCCTTAGGATTGTATATTAAAAAACCTTTATTCTCTCATGGACAACTGTACGTTGCTTTATTAAGATGTGAGAATCCAAAAGAAATTTTTATTGAATATGAATCTGAGAATCAATCAGAAATTAAAAATATTGTTTATCAAGAAAGTTTTCAGTAATTCAAAAATATGTAACTTTAAAGGTCGTCACATTTAGGCAGATGTATGTTAATTCATAAAAACCATGAAAAATACATATGTGAAAAATGTGGAAAGGGTTTTAAAAAAACAGATGGGTTAAAACGCCACCTGAAATATCACAACATTTAGCTAAAAGAATGAATTATTGTTTCAAAAGCTTTATTGTGTTTGTCTGATTAATAATTATATTTCCTTCTGAATTCTGTCTTTTTCTTAATAAAGTCTTCAAGTAATCAAGAATGTTATATTTGAGTAAAGTAAACATGGACCAAAAAGAGATTTTAAATGGAAAAGTTCAATCAAGTTAAAAAAATAATAGTACTTCAGAGACATACAGTTAGTAAGGGGGAGCAAATAGACAGAGAGAGACCTATGATCAGTGACTTAAAAAACTCTAAAAATGAGATATGACTTGGGTACTAAATTACGTACATTTTTCATCATTTATGATTGTGAAACACTCTATAAATAAGTTTTTTTGGGGGAGGGTGGAGGGGGAGCGAAGGGGTGCTGAGTGCTAGCAGGGTGAGTGGGGGGGGGGGAGCTCACTCAAATATATTTTGATCAAAAATGACGTTAAAAGAAGCAAATAACTACTTAAATCGAGGGGGAGCTGAGGGGGAGCGGGGGGGCTGAGACTCACTTTCGTCAATACAACTATATTATATAGGAAGATATATATAAGGAAAATGAACAGTTCTGTAATCTTCTTAGAATATGCCCTTACTTACAGCTATAACTGAAAAGTTGGAGTAGCATGTATAACGTAAGTAGGTATTGTTTGCATCAATCTTATAACTTATCGATTATTTGTACTGATAAAACTTCTCGTTTTATACAATAATACGTATGAAATTTTTCTGTAAAACCTATGGATTTATGTACAAAATGATATCGCAATTTAATACAATTCATAAGTTTTTGAATATTGTTTGTACTGCGGAATTATATAAGTATTTATTCATTTCCATAAAAATACAAATTTTTTAAATTCTATCCTAATTAGCAACACCTTGCGTGATATAAATAAACTTATAAGCCTCGAAGAACATAACGTTCTTTGAATAATAGTACTCTGATTTTTTAATGAATCGTTTAAGATATAAATGAGCTGCTTGTAAATCATGTAATGATACAGTATTTCGCATTAAAATGTGTAGTGTTAACCAATAACTCCCAGTACTTTACTTATGGTTCGAAACGAGGGCTTTTTATCTGCTGAGTATTTGCAATAGAGGCTAACTGTAATATAATGCCTAGTTCTGAAGCATTCAAATACTTAAAATCTTTAATTAATCGAAAAAGCCAAGCTAAGTGACTTTGAACTTTGAAAAAATGAAACGCACTATTTAAGGTTTTAATTTGGTCTTTGGTTCGAATATAGTTTTCTCCACTAGTACAGAATTAATATTTCGTAAATTGTTCTACGACACCTCGAGGAATAAAATGCGTGTAGACTGAAACAAAGCCATCGATTACATTAAAGTGTCGCTAATTACGAAGTGACATTGCACTTTGTACGCTACAAACAGGAGGCCCAGTATCCAAAGTTTCTTCCAGATTGTTTAAGGTATTTGATTCAGTGCTTGCTGGTATTAGGGGTAAAAGTACCATTTACCGTACAACCGTAAATATACTCTATTTTCTTAACGTGATTTTAAGACAGTTTTATACCAAATATAAATTCAGTAAATTGTGCAATTATTGTTTAACATCTCAAAACAGCAGATAAATTTTTTTACAGTGATTGAAACTGATAAAAATGACTTTTTAATGAAAAAAAATGAGTTAAAAATCGTATTATTTGCGTACCGCTTTTCTCATTACCGTACCCAATCTACCATACGCATTTTTTTTACCAGGCTCCATTCACCGTATGTTTTATAATATCGCATGTGGATGACCATTTAAGTCTTCAGCTATTTTACTAGTTTTTAAAAAACAATAACGCCTTATGATATAAAACATGAATTTTTTTAATAAACTAAGAAATGTTAAATAAATACAAATAAGGTAATTTATGTAGACAAGCAGTAATTAAACTTTGATTAGTTTAAGCATAATGGCAACAATTAATACTAAATCGAACATCTCAATTGGCAAAAATTATAAGTTAAACTTTTAAATAATCATAAAAAGTACTTATGATGGATTTTTGTTTTTTCTTGGATCAGTTTTAATTGTTTCTCTTATAGTTTTGCAATCTGTGTATCCAAATTAATCGCTTCTATATTGTCCATTAAATCTTCCTCAACAGACTTTTCTCTTTTTCCAATGACTTTTAACTTCGCTTCTTGTTTTGGTAATTTTTAATTTTCTTTTTCTAATCTTTGTTGCTTTTTCTGTAATTTTTTTCTTTTTTGATTTTTTTATCTGCTAATTTTTCAACTCTCGATTCTTCTTGTTTTTCTAGCTTAAATTTTTTTCTTTGTACTAAATCTTTTTCTTGTGAACATTTTTTATTAAGACTTAACTTTTTCTCTTCCATCCATTCTTTTCCTGTCAAAATTGGTAACATTTTTTAAATCGATGCTTGGATATGGTATAAATGAACTGATGGACTCATGTACTTGCGTACCGCATTCAGCAGCTGTTACACCTTTTAATGCTGTGTTCACTGAATGCTGATCATTAATTTGCTTAGTAAGCAATGCATAAGGGGTTGTACCTGCATTACTATTAAAATAGCCAATTTCTTTATTAAAATTAGACTCTGCATTGAAATGCAACTAATTTTTTTTTTTTTTTTTTTGTCCAAGTGATGTCTGATGAGATTTGAAAGTCGTTTCTTGAATGGATAAGGGCGGTAAGTTTGAAAGCGACTTTGAAAATAGAGGCACAGTTTTTTTGAATATATGATTAAAACCTTAAATACTGGAAAATTCTTCAAAATTAGGAGAATATTAATTTATAAAAGTCGATTGATCAAAAATACTCTCAAGTTGTTCCTTCTGTTTGTTAGAGAAGACTTAGACTAATTGTTGGTTCTCAGTAGGCAGTAAAGTATTTACTGATACACTAACACTACTGATAAGACCTTCAGACTTATTTAAGCTACCAGTATTTATTTCAATGCTACTCAAAGAATGTATGAAATTTAAATCCAAGCATTCATCTACTTCTATAGTAGCTAGTTAATTTTCTGAGGAGAAGTATCTTGACCCTAAAAAAGAGATAAATACATGTACTCTCAGGTGGTTCTATAAAATCAAAACAAATAAATTTATTTTTTTGTGATTGTTATTGAGGACAATTTTTGTCTCAGATATTCTTGAGGCTTTTGTCAAGCGTCTTTTTATAAATAAATTAAACAATTTTCTGCCACATGTATTGTCAGTAAATTGATTTGGTTTGCCAAGATTTACACAAATATTTTTTACAGTTTAAATTATTTCAAACTTAGATACAGAGAAACCTTTCTAACAGCTTCAAAATTTCTTTCGTCCAACTCATTTTCTTGTTTTCGTGTAAGGATAGAACTAAGTCCTGGCTTATTATTGAAATATTTTTTCTTAATTTCATCTCTGAGAGTGTTTTAAGGAATGCCGTACTTAGCTGACCGTTCCATTTATTTGTATGATATTTGTTCCATTCTTGATATCATCTAAAGCTCGCACAACACTTTTTTTTGAATAATTTATTATAGTTCTTTTTTCAATGACTTTTGGATTGCACCACTGACTTTGCGTTTTTTTTTAGATTTGGATTTTCCATTTTTCTCTGCTTTTATCACTTTCATCGTGTTTGATATAGCAGATCAACATGCAGTTGTAAACAATAATTGAGGTTATAGCAAACTTTGTTGTCAAACGGTGAATAGAGTCCAGTATTAGGAACGCTTACGGTAGATGGAGTACGGTAATAAAAACAGTGGTACGGAAATAGGCTCACAATTTTCGTTTCATTTTTTAGTGAAAAAATCGTTTTTATTTAGTTTTAATCGCTCAAAACAATTTATATACTTTCTTGAGATATTAAACAATAATTAAAAAATTCATTAAGCTAATATTTAGTATCAAACTGTCATAGAATCACGTTAAGAAAATAGAGTACATTCACGGTTATACGGTAGATGGTGCTGATACCCCTATTTAATGGGATATAGTAATGCCTGCTGGTTGCCAGGCAGGGGATGACGGCTCCCAAAAGCCAATGTGTTCAAGCGAGGTCGAATGAGTAGTATAAAAGTGGTTTAACTACAACAGAAGATACCTTTATTAATCTTTGCGTCACAATGTGACTGCCTTCATCGGCAGCCGTACAAAGAAGAAAAAGTGCGCTTGATTTACACCAAAGGAAGAAGCGCTGCTCTCGCACGTAAGTCAGGAAAAGGGAGCAAAGTAAGGTCGGTAAGGCAGAGTGCCAAGTCCCCACATACTCCCCTTTGCAGTAACAATATATTAATATGTCTAAAATAATACGAGTAACGCAATTGGAGTGTCATCTGTTTATTGAAAGACTAGATTTGTAGTCTTATGTGTGAAAATCATATGAAAATATAATAATACAAATCATTTTAACTGAAAGCTAGCAAAACAAAAAAAGTTTTTATCGTGTCGACTAGTTGTCGAAAGACTAGATTTATAGTCTTAAATGTATAAAAAATACAATGTTAAAACTTAATATTAATTATAATAATTCGTGAGCTAACTGCTTTTAATGAAAGCGTCAAAAGTTACTTTCTTCCTGCTTTAAGTTTTAAGGATAGGAAATGGAGCAGGTTCAGGAGCTATCTGCAGTTTGGCTGAAGGTAGCGGAGGGGCTAGGTTCTTGGGAAAAAATGAGCAGGCTTTAAGAGCTCCATTGAGACCACTCGAGGAAAATGTTTGAAATTAATTTGAAAATTACGATTAGATAGTCTTTCCAGGATCTTGTAAGGAGCAGTGTAAGGCCTTTTTAAAGATTTTTAATAGCAGCTGTTTGCAGGAAAACATGCGAGCAGGTACGTTAATTCTTAAAAACCAGCGGACAGTGGGTGCTTGGGTACTTAAGTAAGAAGTTTTACTTTTATAAAATAATATGGCAGATAACATAATTATAAATATAAATATACCTTCCATGAAACGATATTGTGTGTACAAAGGTAGTGCAATTATCGTTGGAATAAGTATACGTACGTTAGTTGGATGTGGTTTCATTAACTATTCTAATATTCAATAACTAAAACATTATAAACAATAAATTATAGCACAAAACAATATAAATAACGTCCCTTCAGAAAGTTCGTCTTATATAGGTTTTTTTGACAGATATTATTAAAGCACCAAAAGTATACTTAAAATACCATAAAAAATATCCAAAAAAAATATTGCAGATTATTTAACTGTACTCTTTTTCACATGTTTTATTTCAAAAATTTGCAATGTAACATGTAACATTACGGAAAAATCACTAAAAATTACATTTATAAGATTTGTATAAGCCCCCTTATTTTCGTTTGTATTAAAGATTACTTTTAGATGAACTTGCTTCATTTTCAAAAAGATCTTTTTCTGTTTTTTTTTGGGTAATAACACTTAATAGACGAGGTCAAGTATGCGTTAAAGCGTGTTGGTAAACTGATCCATATAAGAAAACTAATTTCCAGTGTTGATGCATATATTTGCGCTCCTTCGACCTCTCTTAATTTTGTGAAAGAAGAAAACGCAATAATAATTAGTTTTTGTAATTATACAGTATCGAAAAATTTTTTTTGTGAGCATGAAAATTATGAAAAAATGTGAAAAATTGTTTGAACAATTATTTACTTATTTTAAGCGGTTTGGGTATAAAAGGACGGATAATTTTTCCTGTGAGGTCACAAAACAGATTGGTATGGCTGTGACCTAGGTTAATTGGTTTGAGGTCGAGAGAACGACTAGGCGTCTTCAGCAGCTTGGAAAGCTCTGAGTCCTGCAATTGCTCCTTAGCCAAATCTTGCAGTTCGATTTCCAGAGGAAGGCGAATAACTTCTCCAGCAACAGTGTCAGCAACTACGTTGCCGGAGACCGAAAGATACCCAACAGCTGTCGTGAATTGCGAGACGAAGCAGAGCTGAAGCCGCTGGCAAAGAGAGGTCTTGTCAGATCTTTGAAAAGATGCATAAATTAGCGGTTTGTGGTCAGTGATGATTTGAAAAAAAGGCCTTCCAAGAAATGTTCAAGGTATTTTACTAATTCGTAAATTACTGTTAGCTTTCGATCATACGTATTATAATTGCAACCAGTTGAAATAAATTTCCTGGAGAAAAAGGTAAGGGGCTTTCAGATACCTTCGAAGAGCTGCTCAAGAGTAGCACCCACAGCGAAATTTGATGCGCCACTGACGAGACTCGTTTCAGCATCAGGAGAAGAATGGACAAGGAGAGTCGCCTTTGCAAGGTGCTTTTTGGTGTCATCAAAGGATTTCCTGGCATTAGGAGTCCAAGCAATTACTTTCTGGTCATTTTTCTTCGATTTAGTGGCAAAGTTGAACAGGAGGGCCTGAGTGGAAGATGCGTGCAGAATGCAATGACGATAAAAGTTCATGAGACTAAGAAATCTGCGAAGGTCAGCCACTGTGACAGATAAAGGAAAGCTGAGAATGAATTCCACCTTATCAGAACCGGGCTAAGATCCTTTAAAGTTGATAAGATGACCTAAAATGACCAGTTCAGACCTTCCAAACTCACATTTAGAGAAGTTTAACCGAAAACCGAATGGCTTCAGTCTTTCGAAGACTATTTTTAAATGATGGTCATGCTCTTCGATAAAAGTACTTAAATAATCCAAAGGGAGCTGTGGCAGCAGTTTCAATAACGTGCGTGGGTGCAACTGGAATTTGGTAGTAAGCCCTGAATAAATCGAGCTTAGAAATTTTTTTTTTTTTCAGATAAACGCAAGGAATAGTCCAACAAATAAGGTAAAGGGAATCTTTCAGGCACAGTTTAAGCACTTAAACAATGATAATTACCGCAGATGCGCCAGCTTTCGTCCTTTTTTTCTCACTATATGGATAGGGCTTGCCTAAGGACTTTTGGAAATTCTACAAATACCCTCCCGAACAAAAGCCTGAAATTTCTTTTTAGCTGCTTTGAGTTTGACAGGGTCAAGACGACGAGGACGTTCGTGTACCGGTGGACCAGTGCTGCTACCTGTTATCTCTGGGAATTTAGAAGAAGCCTTGACCACATTGAAGAAGGATTAATAATTTTCACTTTTCTGTAAAGGTAAGTTGAGATCATACCAAAAGTGAAGGTGTTGGAACAGGGGTCAATCAGTCTATGCCTGCGACAACCAGCCCATAGGAGTGTAAAAAATAAGCTTCTATGATGGGATACGGAACATCATTCACTGTAAAATTCCACGAGATAGAGCGTTTAAGTTTAAGACCAAGAGAAAGTTTCACCTCCCCATACGTATTGATTAGAGTATTATTCGCAGCATGGAGTTTTAAAGTGGTTGAAACGATGTGTGCCCCAGTCTTTGATATAACTGAAATGTCAGCACCTGTGTCAACCAAAAAGAGTTTTCCCGTGTTTAAATCATGGATGTGGAAGCGTTTTAAAGTGGTGAGGCTGCCACCCTCGCTCAAAGCCTCCAGTTGAGGAGAGCGGCCTAGGTTTTCAATATGGAGGGTCGAGGCCAAGCGCAGTTTCCCTTGAGATGGTATTCCTTATTGTCATACTTATTATGAAGGCTACATAGACTATTGGAACAGGCGTTGTCCAAAGAATTGGCATTAGATGCTGTAGATTTGCTGCTTGAAGGACTGCGAGAATTATTGCGCTGATGTTTTTTTCCAGCTTATCAAGTCTCAAATAAATTTGAGAGAACTTCTCATTTATCTTAGATAGAGAGGAACTGAAAGCATCTACGTTCGGAGTGGGATCCGTAGCATTGACAGTAGAGATTGGATTAAGAGATCGCGCTGCCTCTATAAATCTGTCTACAGCCTCTGCTAAGTCTATCAATGAAGTAAAATTGTAGACTGAAAGTGCAGTTCTACAAAGTGGAGACAGCTGATTGAGGAAGACAGATTTGAGGACTGCTTCATTAACATGAGTTTACTCCTAGTCTGTTCTCGCAGGAACAGCAAAAAGTGCAAAGTCAATAAAAAAAAATATGCTGAACTGTAATGAAGTTAAATAAGGGGTACCTCTGTGCTGCAAATAGGCTGATCACAGGTTGGCGAAAACTAACTAGAATTGGTGTGTAAATTAATAAGAACTAAGTGTACTCGCAGATACTCAAAAAAGTGATCAGATAAGACACCAATTCAATTTGCTTGTTGCGTGCAGTGTCTACGAGCTGTAAGTGGGCTTCGACAAGGATAAACCACAAGTCAGCAAAGACTGTTACTTTGACACAAGTGTGCGCTAACACTAAATAATAATAAAAATTTTTCATTATTACACCTTAACAGATCATAGTGCACGCACAACCACAGCCTAACTACTGAATGCAGCAGCAAAAGCCAACTGTTCGGGATGGGGGGTCAGGTGGATGTCAAACGTTAAGCCACTATCTGATTGTAAATCTCCTGCTGACTTAATAGGCTGGATGCACGCCAACCCCCACGCCCTTCTGAGGCTTGCTACTAAAACATCACGGTGAAAAAAATTCAAAAAATACAGTAACAAAACTGATTGGCCAGAATAAATAGTTTTTTTTGCGTTTTAATGAAATCTTTTTGAAGGTGAATAGTTAGTCCTCGAATCTACCTTAGTACTTTTTTTATGTAAATTTTTTTCATCCCAAAAAACTGCTTCTATAAGCCTCAAAAAATCATTTTTCACCTCAGCTGCAAATCAGCAAGACCATTTCTCATCTGACACTTATTTTTTTTAATGATCTGATAAAAAAAGGATAGACTTACAATTTTTGGATTCTTGCCCATCACTGAAAATATATAACTTTTGAGCAATAAAAAGAAGGGGAATGTTGTGTGAGAGGAATCATGTACATGATGTGATAGAACAGACAACTTCTGGGCTATATACAGATGCAAAAGGCATCACCCAAACCAGAATCCATATTATTCCTTACAAAATTAGAGTGAAAGTAATGATAAAAAATGGTATTTTGTATTTTTTTCGTAAATAAACCCAACCTCAAACTGTATTTTAGTTGACAGATAAAAGGATTGTTAAAAATTCAGTTTGCTTACATGATTACAGACCACCTTTGCATAAACAAACTGCATTTTCAACTATTCTGTCATCTGTCAACTGAAATACAGTTTAAGGTTGGGTTCATTTACGAAACAAATACAAAATACCATTTTTTATCATTAATTTCAATCTAATTTTGTAAGGAACAATATGGATTCTGGTTTGGGGAAAGCCTTTTGCATCTGTGTGTAGCTCAGAAGTTGTTTTCTGTTCTATCACATCGTGTACATAATTACTCTCACACAAAGCTTTCCCCTTTTTTTTATTGCTCAAACGTAATATATTTTTAGTGATGGGCAAAAACCCAAAAGTTGTAAGTCCATCTTTTTTTATATTCAGCTTAATATAACAAATAATTCTGACACATCAACGTTAAAATCATTAAAAAAAAAAAGTGTCAGATGAGAAATAGTCTTGCCAACTTGCAGCTGAGGTGAAAAATGATTTTTGAGGCTTATAGAAACATATTTTTGCGCTGAAAAAATTTACGTGAAAATAGTACTAAGGTAGATTTGAGGACTAACTATTTTATTTTAAAAAGATTTTTTTAAAACGCAAAAAAAAATTACTTATTATGGCCAATCAGTTTTGTTACTGTATTTTTTGAACTTTTTTCACCACGATGTCTTAGTAGGAAGCCTCGGGAGGGCGCTGGGGTTGGCGTGCATTCAACTTATTGCACTGCTTTCATTTGTTGACCTGGTACAGAAGACGCGCAGAACACGCAACTGCTACAGTACTCACGGCAAAGGCGTGCATAGGCATGCAGCAACGGCGATGACAAGGCGTGTTTAATAAGCAGCAGCAGCAGCAGTGGAGAAGGCGTACAGAGCACGCAGTGGCAACAGTCGGGTGAAAAAACGTGCATAAGGTCTTTACACTTCCCGGAGCACGTGCGCTGTCTTTCTCTCTCTTTTGTTGAAGTGGTATCACCAGCAAAAGAAATCTTTGAGATGATGGCCAACCTCTGAAAACTCTCACCTTGATCACGTCGGGGTCACCAATATGGGAGACAGAAAGTACGCTCAAAAGTACACTCAAACAAGTGCATTGCGTTTTTTGGGATAAGCTGCTTGGATCGTCAATCATGCAGGAAAGAAAAAAAAGATGACAAGCAAGAAAATTGTTGTGCCGGAAATAAGCAGATAATGATTTTGATTATTTTTGAAATAAACGAAAGTGCAGGAAAACAAGCACCCTTAGTTAGTAGAGCTTAGCTGCTAGGCATTTTTTTAGTTCGAAAATTAATAAAACTGCAGATAAGCTATTATATTGGTTGTTTTCAGATTAGCTGCTTAGAATTTTGTCCATTTTTAAAATAAACAAATGTGCAGACAAGCGATTGCATTGAGCTACTGGCGATTCGCAGCCTAAGATTTTTTCTTCAGTAAATAAAAAAACTTCAGACAAGTGAGCACATTGAGATACTGGAAATAAGCTGCTTAGAATTCTATTTGTTTTGTAAATGAACATGAGATTATGTTTATATTTAAAGTAAATGAAAGTGCAGATAAGCAAGTGTATTTGACCGTTTCAGATTTACCGCTTAAGATTTTTTAAATTTTGAGAGTAAACAAAAGAGCAGACAAACAAGTGTAGTAGATTGGAAGGAACAAGCCAGTTTAAATTCTATATATTTTTTAAATAAACGTAAGCCAGACAAGTGAACGCATAAACTGAACGTGAATTAGCTAT
The DNA here is from genome assembly GCF_000648655.2 of Copidosoma floridanum. The sequence goes on along the minus strand of NW_019384260.1, from coordinate 270,537 downwards.
TTCGGATTTAATTTTCTTAATAAATGAACAATAGTGCAGACAGGTAAACGCTTTAGGTCACTAGAGATCTTCGGCTTTGGACTCTTTTTTAATTTTTTCATGAACAAAAGTTCAAACAAATTTGCAAAATGAGTTACTAGGGCTTAGATCCTTGGAATCTTGTTTATTTTGGAAATAAACATGTGCAGACACATAAGTGCATTAGGTTTGATTCGAACTCTCCTCTTTGGATTAAGTAAATTTTACATTAAAAGAACGTGCAGGCAAGTGAGCATGTTGAGTTACTGAAGGGATTAACTGCTTAGAATTTTTGTCATCAAGTCAATTAATAAGACTGCAGACCACTGAGCACACTGGAGTCTTGTAAAATCCAACACAGCTAATTTTCAATGACCCAATGCGCTTGGTTGCCTGCACTTTAATTTATTCTTTAAATAAACAGAATTTGAACCATCCAATTACCAGTCACTCAATGCACTCGCTTGTCTGCAGTTTTATTTATTCTCTAAATAAACTGAATCCTAAGCAACTTATCCCTAGGAACTCAATGTGTACTATTGTTTATTTTAATAAGAAATAAAGTCGTAAGTGGTAAATCTCCAACAATCTAATGCATTTTGATGGCTGCATTTTTGTTTGTTCACTCAATTGTCGAAATCTCAATCCACTCATTGAAAAAATGTGCTAAATAAAGAAATGTTTTCTTTTATTTAAAATAATATGTTTAAGACAGTATATGTACCAAGACCGAAAAAATGTTAGATTTGAAACGGATGTATACAAAAAAAGGTAGTAATACCTACGAAGCAAAGCTAGTAGTTAGAGGATTTCAACAGAATGAAATCGTTGGAGATAAATAAAGTAGTTACTTAAATGCACATTTGAAAAATTTAATTATTTTATAGGTTTGCAAAATAAATTATTTACTAAACAAATAGACGCCTAAACAGCCTTTTCAAATGACAAAAATATAATCAGAAGTTTGTATTAAGCAACTAAGAGGTTTTAGAGATAAGATCTTTGATAAGCTTGAAGATTTAACAACTAATTGTATAGATTAAAAAAGTTCAAGGTCATAGTATAAATGTTCTAATACATGTATTAAAAGATTTCGAATTGTAAGGAAAACAAATGATTGTTGCCTGATTAAATTTTCTAATAAAAATGAAACAACAATATATATATTTTTTGGGTATTTCGTTTTGTTTGTTGACTATTTATTAATTTGTAGTAAGACTAGAGCTGTAATTAATTAATTAAATTATAGGATTGCTGATTGAAAAATTCAAAATTCAAAATATAGTAGAAGTTGAAACGTAGGAAGGTTTAAATATTAAGTATGAATATATATATACACGTGGTCACGGTGGCGCAACGGTAGAGTTGCAGTTCCGTCAATCTCCGAGGTTAAGCTACATTCGGGGCGGTTAGTACTTGGATGGGTGACCGCTTGGTCACCATTCGAGTCTCGCCATTTCGCCTGTACTCTTGATTCTCGAAGGTCAATTAACTGTTTCTCTGACGCTTCGTCTACGTGATCATAGGTGTGACTGAGTTGGTCCAGATGTTTATGTATGTATATGTATATAAACATCTGGTCATAACTCAGGTGCACCGGTGGCTAATTAACACTACGCTTGTTTAAGAAAATGCCATGTCTGAGCCTACGGGCGATGATGAATGAAAAAAAAAAAATATATATATACATATACACATACATATATGTATAAAAATAAGCTCGGGAAATTATGGACACCGTTATATATGTTATGGTGTCCATGATTTCCCGAGTTTATTTTTTTAATCTTGCTACCTAACTTTCTTCAAGTACAGATCAAGAAAGTGAGTTAGCAAAAAAAATCAGATAGATCGCTTCCAAACTCACGTGGCGACATAGATCTGGACTTTTTCAATGCATTTTAATTGAGAAATGTGATTTTTTCGGCATTTTTTGTCGTTTTTTCTACTTTTGGCCACGAAGACTCTTCAGGCTACCCAAAATATATACTGGAATTTATTTCTTTAGTATCCTACTATTCAAAAAAAAAATGATATACATAGAAATTAAACCCCTGCACTTTGTTCTAAGCCCCCTTAATCGGGATAATTTCCCGAAAAGTCGTGATTTTTCGCTTATTTTTTTCATTTTCCTTAATTTAGGTGGATAAAATGTACTAGAGTACAAACTTTACTACTAGAATGTCTTTGCCTAACATTCCACAATATTTAAAAAAGGATGATTCTCATTTTTTACTCTACATAGTTTCATAATTTTTCCATGGGCCAAACTATACATTTTATCGTCTAATGTCCTACAGATTGTAAATTTAATGAACAGAGCTGCTGGATGGGTATCATAGTGATCTATTGCTTGACAAGGCTAATTTACCAAAAATTCTTATGTTTCAATGTTTTTTTTGTACGAAGTAAATATCCGTGAATTTATAGATTGAAAATTAACGTGTATAATTTTTGTTAGAATATAAGTAAATTTGAAATTACCTGCGTGACGCTAGGATACTAAGGCATTGAACATGCGTAGAAGCTTTTGATTCGCGTGATTAATACATGTTTGATGACGATACATATATTCAGTATGTAGATAACCGTTGCTAAGGAAAGATTCCTCATGCTCATTCACTTTTAACATGGTAGTAGTCCGTGGTTTGAGTTACCTGTTTTGTTTTATTTTATTTTATTTTTTTGATTTTTCACGCATCTCTTCAGAGGCACGTGACAATCACGTGTAAGTAACAGTGTAAAACAAAAAATGGATATAAAATATATAAAGTAATAAAAAGATTAGTATAATATGTGTGCAGTGATATATTTCACATGTAATTTAGTAAAAAAATTATTGAGATGCAAAAAAAATAAAAGCTTTATAAGAGAGGAAGTTCGGCACGGGTTTAGTAGAAAGAAGTGTAAATGCGATGTTCCAGTGTAGGTAAATAGAAAATATATAAGGAAAAGAAAGAACTCAATAGATCGACAACAAGAAAATCTTATAAAAAATAAACAGTGCCACTTTTAAGTTAAAAAAGGAAGACGAAGACTACTTGAGAAGAATTTTTTTTTTAATTTTGAAAAACGTACTGTGTATATTAAAAGGAGTCGAAAGCGAAAATAAAGAAGACAAGATGGTGGACGATATTAAATTTATGTTACCAATTTTTAATGGTAGTAATTATAGTTTGTGAAAAAAGAGAATATCAATGTATTGAAGGTTGAGAAAATGTGGAGATGTAATTAAACAAGAAGCAAGAAATCAAAACAAAACAGAATCAGCTTGACAAGAAAAGGATTTGAAAGTAATAGATTACATATGTAGTGCATTAACTGTAGATTAATTTAAATTAATACAGGAGGAAACAAGCTCGTACAAGATTACTTGAAAATTAGATAAGTTATACGTAAGAGAATTAACAGCATTACAGATATGTGTGAGAAGTAAATTAGATAAAATCAAGTTGGGTGATTTCGAAAAATCTAGTGATTTGTTTAGTGAATTTGAAAAGATAATAGTTAAATTGAAAAACGCTGAAGCAATTGTTAGAGAAAAATAAAAGGGTTAATTATTTACTAAGACCATTACCTCCCGCATTAAAACATGTTGGTGATGCGAATAGACATTTTGAATGTAGAGAAAACAACAGTTGAATACGTTAAAAACAAAATCAAAATGTACAAGATAAAAAATCAAACATACAATAATGAATATAATAGTGGGAATTCAAGTGTGTTCAAAGTGGAAAAGAAAAAAAACAAAAACTTTTATAACTGTGGTAAACCAGGACATTTTCAAAATCAACGTTATGATAACAACTATCATCAATGACAAAACACATAAAAAAGATCGACTGGTGGTTCAAATATAAACACAGAAAGAAGTAATCAACAGCGAGGAGGCGGACGAGGTCAGTTTGGCAACTAACAGCAGCAAAACTTTCACAACAATAACAGAGGCCATGGCAACGCACAGCGTGGTCGTGGTGGATATCAACAGTTGCAGAATAAACATTGGCAGCAACAACATTATCAAGAAAACAGTGCTAATTATTGTAGAAATGATAGCGAAAATCGAAGTACTAACAAAGACTTATTTTGTACAATCTTAGAAAACAATGTAAGGTTTAATAAAAATCAAAATCTTGCCAATTTCAAAGTAAATAATTAAAAAAATTAAATTGAATGGATATGAAATAGTGGTTGTACTGATCATATAATTAATAACTTAAATAATTTTTCTGAATATATAAATCTACAAAATCCAGTCAATGTTAAAATAGGCGATGGGAAAACTTTGAAAACTACAAAAACAGGAAATATAAATCTGTTATTTAAACTAAATTATGAGATTTAAAAAATCCATATGAAAAACGCTTACTATGTTAAAAAAATGGATAAAAATGTAAAGAGTGTTTGTAAAGTAACGAATTGTAATAAAATTATTATGGAAAATACTACTGCTAAAATATTTAATAAAAAGAAAAAATTGCTTACAAAACCATGTAAAATGAGTAATATATACAAGATTTTCAGCATAGTAGATTAAAAACTGCCATACAATGTAATAAGTAATATAAGTCAAAAAGAAAATATCGTAGAATGCTAGGCTAAATTAATTCTGATTATTTAAATATTTTGTGTACAGAAAAGTTAGTTGAAGGTCTGCCTTATAATGAAGAGAATAATGATTTGAAATGTGGCACTTGTATTCAAAATAAAATGCATAATGTTAAATTTCATAATGATAGACGTAGAGCAAATGATGTCTTGGAAATCTTACATATGGATTTGAATGGGCCTTATAAAGATAGTTATGATGGAGATAAATATTCTTCAATTATTGTTGATGATTACAGTAAAATTGCTAAAGCATAGATGTAAGGAATAAAACTCATAATTGTTTAGTAGATTATATAAATAAATTAGAAAACTTGACAGGGAGAAGAGTAAAAAGGTTGACATGTAATAATGGAAAAGAATTCCTAAGCAAAAATATTTATTAATTTGCAAAGCATAAAAGTATTATAATAGATCCGTGCCCTTTGTATGTGCATGAGTTAAATGAAACTGCAGAAAAATACAATCGATAAGTAATGGATACAGTTAGGTGTCTGTTGTCTGGCACAAAATTAGACAAAAAATTTTGGCCAGAAGTAGTAAAAACGGCAATTAACTTAAAAAAAAGAACCTAAGCAAATACTTTTGAAAGAAAAACCTCATATAAAATTATAATGGGAGTTAAGCAAAACTTAAATAATGTAAAATTGTATGGAAGTAGCATATTTGTAAGAGCGCAAGAGTTTAAACAAAATAATAAATGGGATAAAAAGGCAGAAGTAAGAATATTACTAGGGTATAAAAGTGTTGGTTATAGAGTACTCATTAATAATAAAATTATAATTGCTAGACATGTTGATATTATAAAAGAGTATGTTAAATTAGTAAGTTTTGATGGTGAAGAAAATGAAAATTTTGATAGTAAAGAAAATGATAACAATGATAGTAGTGATAATGATACGATTTTTGATGATAATATTAAAACTGTAAAGAGTAATGAATCTACAAATAAAAATAATAGTACAATGAGAAGGTCTAGTAGAACGCGTAAGAAACCAGAAAGGTATAAGCCAGAAAATCATGCAACACGTTTTTACGTAAATTATGTTAGTGCAAAAACTCCACAAAATTATAATGAAGCAATGAGCGGCGAAGAGTGTGTAAATTAGTAAGATGCTGTGGGAAAGGAAATAAATTGCATTATTAAAAATAAAACTAATGAATTAGTAGATAGACCAGAAAATAAGAAAATTATTGATTAAAAAAGGGTGTATACCAAGATATCAGACAATAGATATAAAACTAGATTAGTTGTTAGAGGTTTTCAACAACAAAAAAGTTGATGACATGTATTTAGCCTGTAGCAAAAAGACAAACTGCTAAACCTTTATTGGCTTGTTGTTCACAAAATAATCTTATTATTTATCAAATGGATGTGGCATCAGCTTTCTTAAATGGAAATGTAAAATCTGAAGTGTATGTTAAACAACGAGCAGGTTATAATGATAGAACAGGCAGAGTATGCAGGTTAAAAAAGCATTATATGGTTTGAGAGAGTTTCCTAGAGCGTCATATGATTGTTTGGATACATATATTTAAAAAGTTTGAATTTCCGAAAAAGCGAGAATAATTAATTATTGTTTGTATTACATACATGATGAATATAATCAAATTTGTGTAATTATATTTGTGGATGATTCATTGGTATGGAGTAAAAGTCATAATAGAATTAACAAAACTAAAAGTGTATTAACGAATAAATTTACGAATGAAAACATAGGGGATATTTATACATATCTTGGTATAGATATTGATTACGATCGTAAAAGTGGTATACTAACATTCGATTAGGAAAGATATATCTTTAACCTATTTATATTATGTATAAAGTGTTTAGCAGAAAAGTATGATGTTATAAACGAAAAATTATATGAAACTCCAATGGAGAAAAACTTTAAATGCGAGCCCGCAGGGTTAGCATGTAAATTAAAAAACTACAGAAATTTGATTGGAGCACTTTTATATACAAACTTAGGAACAAGATCAGATATCAGTTATAGCGTAAACGATTCAAGTAGATTTCAAAACTGTTTAAATCAAACTCATTACAAATTTGCAATAAGAATTTTAAAATATTTGTATTTAACTAAAGACATTAAATCAACGGATGAAAAAAATTTTAAAGTAGATGTCTTGACTTATTCTGTGGATGCAGACTAGGCAAATAATGTAGTTGATAGAAAATCAACTACTGGTTATGTTATAAAGCTATTTAATAATGTTATATATTATAAATCTAAGAAACAAGAAAGCGTAACAAAATCTTCGCCAGCATCTAAGTGTGTGGTGTTGTTTAAAAGCGTAAGCGAAATCTAATGATAAGAGAAATATTACAAGATTTTTTAATTATTTTTAATAAACCAATAAATGTTTTTGAAGATAACTCTGGTGCGATTAGTATTAATAAATTTGGTAAGTATACGAAAAACTCAAAATATGTGGAAACAGGTTTTTACTTTGTAAACGAGAATTGTTCAAAAAGTATATTAATATAGTTAAAGTAAACTTAGAAAATAACAAATCAAACATTTTTACTAAGGCATTAGAGAGAATCGAATTTTTTAAGCTTAGAAAGGATTTAAGATTGATTTTAAATAAAAAAATGATTAACTAAATTTTGTAACATGATAAAATTTTTAATTTAAGTTGGTGTGGTAGAATTTAAATAAATTTGAAACTATGGACGCAACACTGGAATGCTAAGTCATTGAACATGCGTAAAATCTCTCAATTTGCGTGATTAATACATGTTTGGTGACAATACGTATCTTCAGTGTACAGATAACCGGTGTTGAGGAAAGATGCCTCATGCTCATTTATTTTTAACAATTTTATATTATTAACGCTGTTTTTATGCAGCCTGCTACAAAGTAAACCTATTGCACGGCTTCTAAGTCTTATTAAATAAAACACTGAGATACAAGTTCTTTTATTTATCATAAATCAGGTTTACGGTATCAGCCAGATTCATAGTCCAAAAGCACAACCTGTTTTTAGTTAAAATATCATTATAATGTTTGAAGATGAAGTACATTTTTTCAGGGAAATAGAAAATTAACATTTATTTTTAAACTAAGTTCTATATGATTGTAATCAAGTTAATCAAACAACAAATCAAAACAACTGTTATAAGTGTATTGATTATTATGTTTGAACAGAAATATTTTTCTTGAATATCGATTTATTAACAAAATTGAAATTCAACATGTCATTTTATTAATGAAATGAATTTAGAAAGATAACATTTTGTTTTATGAGAATTTTTTGTGAAGTTTCTTATAATAGAATACATATTAAAACAACAAATATTATTTTAAATTAATCTATACAAGAGTATTTTTATTAAAATTACGTAATTTTGTACTAAAATAAAGTGTTGTTCATTAATCAATTTTCAATTTTTTTTATTTAGTTTTGTTACTTGCGTTTGAAAATTTAAATTTGTACTCTGAAACTACTTGTAAAAGATATTGTTTCTGCTCTACATCTGTTGAGAGTATATTGATATATTACTCAGCCATGTGAACTGCTCTTTCTGCAATATCATTAACGACCTTAAGATTTCAAAAAATTCTCAGCGATTTTAAATAATTTCCATTAAGAGGCCAATCTGTAATTTCGAGTTTTATAAACTCCTTGTTCATTTACAATCTATCTAACAACTTGAGTGAATCTGTACAGCAAAAGTAATCGATTTCTTTATTGTTAAGCTGCTCCAGATCTGTAATTTTATTCACAAAATATCTTTTAGACGTGCAATCATAATTGTTACTGTATTCTTCAGACATACCTTCAACTATTTTCTATTTTATATAAACAAAGACATTATTATCAAATAATGAAATAGCACTGATTTCTGAGCTTAGGTACCACAGATGATTTCTAAACTTGTGAAGGAGTAACTCAGCAGTTCCTAAATTAATCGCTCTGTACGCAAAAAGATCTTTAATCAGATTCAAATCATTGTTAGGTGCCTTTATGGCCATAGAGGCCGTGTACCAATACTTAATGTATACAAAAACAATAAATATGCAGATTTTATAAAGACCACTTTCTTTTTTTTTTGATAGTTGGAAACAGACCAAAACAAATACATTTTTAAGGAACATATTGATAAGTCCCAGGAATGATTTGCATAGTGTCAAAAGCTCTTCATAATCATCTCATGGATACTTTTTTTTCAAGTAATAATGTAAAATGTTATGAATATTTGAGAGTTTTTTATAAATGTTCAAAGATAAATTAATATTTTTAAAACCAGGTTTATACTTTTGTGTATCCATTGTAGGCCAAAAGTTTTTGAATTGTTTGAAAAGTGGTACATCTGGGCCATTTCTTCCCAGTAAATAACTTTCAAAATAGTTACGAAGTAAAAACTCAAACATGTGATGCTGACAAGCAAGAAAGTCTTTTTCTAGCAATCGTTCCCGTATGTTCGCTTCTCTGTTCACACGAAATTTGAAATCGTAGTATCGCAAAACAGAGCTACGACTTGGTCAGTTAAGTTATACTCATACCATGCCATAAAGATTGCGTTTGCTTGAGTAATACCTCTACTATCTTTTATAGTTGGTACACTTCTTATTTTAACGATATCATTACTAGAAACAATAATAGATACCCTGTCAATGCGTTTACAAGCTATTAAATCTTGTATAAATTTTTCGTCCCAATGTAGAATAAACACGTTTGTTTTATGATTATCATAAAGTTTGTTAATTTTTTTTGCACACTATGCACGTATTTTTTTTTTCTTTGCTGTACATTTTATGATGATTTATTTAAAATTATTTGATTAGGATCATGCCCTAAAGCCTCAACGATTGCGCCCGCACCGCTAAGGTGTACGAAACTTCTGTATAAAACTTTACAACTATCCAAGGCAGCTACAAATTTTTCGGTCGTGACATTTATTGTGCCTCTCATTTTCTGCACCTCGTAATTGCCACGTCTAGTATTAGTATATTTTACACTACTGGAGTCACTTAAGAGTTCGCTACTAAATAACAAATCTAAAGAATTAGATTGCGATGATAACTTATCTAAAAATGTATATCTATGAACGTAAAATTAAAGATAGTAAAATAAAATCAAAATTAAAAAAATTTATCGAAAAATAAGAGTAAAAATGTAATTGTAGTTGGAACACAGCAAATCACAATAAAAATAACTTTTAAATGATCAGTGCAGGACATAGATGAAATCAACAACTTGATTGATCTAGTTGGTATGATGACATATTCTAGAGTCTTATTTGAAGTAAATTTGTGCTCACTTGGTGTACTAAATTTTAAAAGTAAAAAATTGTAAATAATAGTTAAGAATTTATTCTTGTCTGAATTTTTTAATTACAGACAAAACATAATGAGTTTACGTGAATTAATTTTTTTCAGAAAGGCAATGTTTTACGAGTGACAGATCCAAGATGGATATTAATGACAAAAATAATATCTATCACGGCTTAAAAACATTACCAAAAATATTTTTTGTTTAAAAAAAATCATCACTAAATTAATGTTGAAATGGAAGATTAATAAGCAGTGCCGAGTTTTTAGTAAATCATTGTTGGCGTTAACGCTTATTTTAGTCAAAAAACACCATGCCCTTTCAGCGTTGATTTAATCATAAACTTGTATAGACAGACCGTGCACCTAAGCAGAGCTGCTAGGGTCAATATTATGGTGATGGAGGATGGATCTTGGCAGACTCTGTCTTTTTCTTACATCGTGCTACAATATGATGTAAGATAGAGTCCACCAAGATCCATTCCCCACCACCATAACGTTGACCCCACAAATTCTGCTTGGGTGCACAATCTACCTGCATAACTCAAGAGATAAAATAATGATTAAGCAATAGTTGAACGCTTATTCGTTGTTGTCCTAACACTTATTATAAATTGACAAAATTTAGACATTAGTTGTGAATAATTAACAACATAGAATAATGGTTAAAATTGAATAATTTCATTTAAAATTATAAATTGTTATGCATAATTTCATGAAATTTTACAGTATTACTAAATCATAGAATAACTCATATGTTATATTGTCATGGTGCGTGGCCGTGAGACTTGCGCTCACCTATGTCGTTCAGAAAAACTTACAAGTGAGTCGAAAAAGGGGAGCAAGGGGAAGGAGAGCGAGAGGCTTAAAGAGAGGAAAGGAAGATTAGCTGTGGCCTCGCACGCGTTAAGACGTTTTCGGTGATACGCGAGTTAGTTTGGTGTGCATCTTTCTCGAGTCGAGTAAGTGCGAGAGGGAGTTCCGTGGTTATTATGAATTACGTCAGGAAATTCTGTAGGCTTCCTGTCCCTTTGTTCGAGACACTTTACGTGCCAGCCTAGGATAATTCCTCGCAGGGGAAGCCGTCAGGCGGGGGATGCCTGCTGACTCTTGCAGGGCACCAGATCGTACATTCTAGATAGTGTGACCTGGGGATACCACAGGTATTTTATTTCTGTATATAGAGCAAGGGCTTTTCAATGTTATCCATACATTCCATCCATGCGACAGCGTGCTATTTTATTAATTAGGGAGGCTGAATACCCACATATAGCACTAAATTTTGTAATAATCAACAGAGTTGTCCATTGCAATCCAATGATAAAGAGATATTGTAATACAAAAGAAGTGTACTTAAGGAGTTGAAAAAAATTATATAACTAATTTTGCCATATGGTAGAGCGCATATTTTCTCATTGTGAGAAACATCTCATTTTAGCTATATCGAACAACATGCTAAGTTTATTCTCCATTTCATTATTCAATGAGTAAAAGTTTTTTTTCTGCTTTTTTTTTTATCAATTTTAATAACCACAGTGTTTCTGTAATTTCCTCGTAATACTTTTACGAGTCATGACAGGTATTGCAGCTTTATTACAAATATTTTAAACTTCTTTTACATCATCATTTAAAGCTTCTGCCAATTTTTATCTTTTCAACATGGGTCTCGTAAAAAAGCAGCTGTAATACATTTTTGTTCATTAGTATTTTCTCTAAAAAAAGTTGCGATATGCTTTTTTCTAGCAAATATAAGACTTAACTCATTTTGACATATAACTTTAAGGTAGAATGACAATTAAAGATTTGTTTTTTTGTCTAAGAAAAATTTTTTATGAATTTTATTTGCGTTGTCTGCCAGTTTATATTACTTAACGGGAAAACGATTGAAACTAACAATTAGAGCACAACTTAACTCCTAGTACGAATTCTAGCCTTATTAAAATTTTTCAATGTTATTTGAAATTAAAAAAATCTGAATAAGGTTAGATTTTGTACAAGGTGTCGAATGAAGCAAACACACTTATCAACGCGCAGTGCTTCTAATTGCAAAAAAAGCTGGCCAAAATTTTGAAAGTCAATAAATTGGTTTAGAATTTGTCACCTAAGAGTTTTTATGATTGCCGATAACAAATCCAATGTTAAATTATCGAATAGTCACCTTCTTCATTGTTTATTGGCCTTATGACTACTCTAAAATATCATTTAATTGTTCAAACGTTTTAAGAAGCAAAAATAAATCAGCAAAAAAAATAGTTCATCACCTAACTATATCATTCACTCTAAACGAAAATATGAAAAATCATTTAAGGAGTTTTCAGATAGACGTGTATTTGTTGCAAAACTGTTTTGAAATTCATTTATCAAATACTACATGATTTCGAGTTTTTTTTCATTACTAGTAATTTTTGTGGTATTCAAATAACCATTATGAAGTTTCAAGCATTTTGTTTTATACGTCATTGAATCGTTTGGACGCGCACGAAAACGATATACTACAATTACTTGACATGTTATAAAAATGGAAAATTTATTTATTAATACTCTTGCTTCTTTTGCGCTGTGCAAATACATAATTCTTTGTTTAGTTAACTTTGTAAGACGTCACTTATCCTAAAAGTACAAGATTCTAAGTTATGTGATTTTATTTATTAGCATGGTGTCCGTATTGGTACGTAGTTAGTAAGAAATTATTATTTTTCATTTTTCATTTTAATTAACACAATGCCTATACTACATTTTCTTACTAAGAATAGATACAAATTACTTTTTAAAAATGCATTAGTTTGTTTATCAAAAGTTTTTTAAAATTTCAATGAACTGTTGAAGATAAATCAATCAAGGTGGAAGCTTCCGCTGTATATGTATGTGGTGGTGCTGAAGGTGGTACTATACAAAAATTAAATATTATTAGTAATAAAAACAAATTTTTTCCAAAGTTGCATATCATCATAACAGCTGAGTAATAAATCACATACCTGATCAAAAAACTAACTAGGCATAAATGGGAGCCTAGCTAGGTTAGATACGTTGCCCATCTAGGCCCTCGTTTGTGCCTACTTAAATTTCTGGCCCGGTAGCATCGTACGTTTATAAAGCATTTAATGAACATTTTAAGAGGAACTTACCTAAATGTACTACAAATTTTAGAAAAAAAATTGCTTTTTATTATTTTATTAATATGTAAAATAGTAAAAAATTAGTGCAATAAAATTAAAATGAAAAAACCGAAAAAAATTTTTTTTTTTCTTTATAAACCTATTTTGGGGACTACAAACAGAATGGAAGACAAAAAAGCTACTAAAATAGTTTTTAATTATTTAAAAATAATAGATAA
>NW_019384260.1:222803-246295 GCF_000648655.2 Copidosoma floridanum | reverse complement strand
TCGTCACCCACGACAGAACATTACTGAAAATCTCCGTTTAGTCAATTGAGGAATAATAATTGTAAATTAATTAGTAAATAAGTGCCTTTAACAAGAAAATGCTATTAAGGAATAATACATTGTAGATAAAGTACACCATAGTATTAAGCCAAATAGGTTTTTGACATTTTTTTATACCAATAACAATATTAATTATCAATTAAATATCAAATGAGTATTAATAAAAAGATAACAACCTTTACGCGCTAAACGAAAGAAGCTAAAAGAGATCTCAATTTAAAAAATGATTAGACTAATCGCTGAAAGACTACCGTTGACTTGCGAACTGTTAGAATCTCTAGTTTCTACAAATATTAATAATTATAATTATAATAGCTAGAACAGCCAGTACATAAAATTTTTACATATTAGTCAATATTAGACAAAGACACCTAAATAGTAACGTTAGTATTTTATTGCGTTATATCGGCTAAAATTAAGGAAAACGAAAAAAATAAGTGAAAAGTCACGACTTTTCGGGAAATTATCCCTATTGAAGGAGGTTCAGAACAAAATTCAAAGCTAAAACTTGCTATGTATATCAGATTATACAAATAGTGGGATACTGAAGGAATAAATTTTACTTTTTATTTTGGGTGGCCAGTAGAGTCTTTGTGGCAAAAAGTGGAAAAAAAAAAAAAAAAATGCTGAAAAATCAAATTTCCCATATAAAATGCATTAAAAAACTTCCGATCTCTGACGCATGACGGTACGTGAGTTCTGAAGCAATTTATCTGATATTTATTAGTAACTCACTTTCTTGGTGTGTACTTAAAGAAAATCTGGTAGCAAGATCAAAAGAACAAATTCGGAAAATAATGGACACCCTAATATATAATATGTNATATAACAATATCATGAACTGTCAATAATAATAATTAAAATACTAATAATAATAATATTAACAATAATGATTAATACATTAGAACCACCTGTGTACGTAAAAGACAAGGTGATTTCGACCGACGGAAGCTGAAAAGCTCTAACTCTGCCACATATGTCAGTAAAAAAACCGAATGGTAGTGCTCAATCTGTACTGCGCATAAATTGACAATAGAATAAGGCTGAAGCGCTCAATCGCTGCTGCACGGATCAGCAAAAGAGACAGGATGTAGCGCTCGATCTAAGCTACATGAATCGGTAAAAAAGACAGGAATGTGGCCATTAATCTCTGCTGCACAAATGTGCAAAAGAAACAGGATGTAGCGCTCAATCTCTGCTGCATTAATTGGTGGAAGAGACAGGATAAAGCACTAGATCTGTGCTACGTGAATCGTCGAAAGTGACAAAATGTAGCGCTCGATCTCTGCTGCATTGATCGGCAAAAGAAACCGATGGTAGCGCTTGATCTGTGCTGCACATGATTCAGCAGAAAAGAAAAACTGAATCGTTAAGTCTTTGTTGCAATGATAGGTGAAAGAGACAGGATGTAGGGCTCAATTTTCGCTGCATTGATTGGTGAAAGCGACAGACGGTAGCGTTTGATTTGTGCTGTGAATGATTCGGTAGAAGTAAGATGCTAAAACGCTCGGACTTTGTTGCACAAATAGTTGAGAGAGGTAGGATGTAGCGTATGATCTCTGCTGCATTGTTCGGCAAAAGATACATACGGTATCGCTCGACCTGTGCTGCACATGAGTTGTCAAAAGAGAAAGGCTGAAGTGCTCGGTCTCTGTTGCACAAATAGGCGAAAGAGACAAGATGTAGCGCTCAATTTTTTCTGCATTGATCAGTGAAATAAAGAAGCTAAAGTGCTCTTACTCTGCCACATGAATCAACGAAAATGCCAGACGGTAGCGTTTAATCTCTGCTGCATTGATTGGCGAAAGAGACAGACAGTAGCACTTGATTTGTGCTGCGCATAATTCGGTAGAAGAGAAAGGCTGAAGCGCTTAGTCTTTGTTGCACAAATAGGTGAAAGAGACAGGATGTAGCGTTTGATGTCTGCTGCATTAATCGGCGGAAGGGACAAACGGTCGTGCTTAATCTGTGCTGTGCATGATTTGGCAGAAGAGAGGCTGAAGCGCTCAGTTTTTATTGCACAAATAGGCGAGAGAGACAAAATGTAGCGTTTGATCTTTGCAGCATTGATCAGCAAAAGATACAGACAGTATTGCTCGAACTGTGCTGTACATGAATCCTCAAAAGAAAAAGACTGAAGCGCTCGATCTCTGTTGCACAAATAGGCAAAAGAGACAGGATGTAGCGCTAGATCTATGCTCCATGAATCGCCGAAAGAGATAGAATGTGGCGCTGGAACTGTGCTACCTACATCGGTGAAAGAGAAAAGCTAATGTGCTCTTACTTTTCCACATGAATCGACAAAAAATACAGGATGTAGCGCTCAATCTATGCTATATAAATCGGCGAAAGAGACAGGACTATGGTGATTGATCTCTCCTGCACAAATAGGAGAGAGAGAGGCCGTAGTGTTCGATTCATGCTACCGTATTTGCCGAAATAGAAAAAAAGAAATGCTCTTAATCTGACACATGAATCAGGGAAAAACCCAGAGGGTACCGCTCAAGTTCTGCTGCATGGATCAACGAAAGAGACGGACGGTAGCACTCGATTTGTACTGCGCATGAATCGGCAAAAGAAAAAGGCTGATCGCTGCTGCACGGATCAGCGAAAGAGACGGGATGTAGTTTTTGATCTCTGCTGCATTAATCAGCGAAAGAGACGGAATCAACGGCTGGATCTGTGCTACCTAAATAAGCAAAATAGAAAAGCTGAAGGACTCTTCCTCTGCCACATAAATTAGTGAAAAAACCAGACAGTAGAGCTTAATCTTTGTTGTATGGATCGATGAAAGAGACAGACGGTTGTGCTTGATATGTACTGCGCAAGAATCTGTAAAAAAAAGAGGCTGAAGCGTTTTATTGCTGCTGCATGGGTTGGCGAAAGAGATGATTATGATGATGAAACTGATTAATTTATGCCAAGATTGAAGAAACCTAATGTCAACAAAAAAGTACATACAAGTTCTTACATAGTGATGTATGTAGATAATGTACTAATGTACAATAAAAATAAAAAATAAAAATTATTTCAGCTCTTTACATGAGACGCAAATTTAACACTAATTATATATACTTTTATAGGAAATAATTAAGTACAAAATATAAGAAATTTATCACAAAATAGCGTAACAATATCAGCCGGCTACAAACAAATAGTCAAAAAACGTAACTTTAAAAGATTCAATAGAATTTTTCGATTCAATTGTCGCAGGTATCTCTTCCCATAATTTCAAAGCACTTAAAACAAAAGATCGCTTGCAGTGACTGTTCGGGCGAAAGGGACAAAAAAACCACCTGCAACACTCCTAGCGGATCTCCTTAAACCTTTAATGGGCGGGAATAATTCTACTAAATATTTTGTTTTTTCCGAAGTGATCATTTAATAGACCATACAGCCCAGGAAGTATCTCCTTTGGTCATAAACAGTTAACCATCTAAGCTGTCGGTAGAGGGGCCTCATTTCAACATCGCGACCCACCTCGAGAATAAGCCTTACAACTGTATTAGGAAGATGGTGTAACTTTAGCTGAAGGTACTTCGAAAGATCAAGGTAGGCCAGCGATGCGTAGTCGAAATGGGGGAGCACAAGCACGGTCACAAGCATCTACTTCGTCACCCACGACAGTGAGCCAGCCCTATATCGAAGCAAATGCAACGCCCTATGAATGTTCAAACAAATCCGAGAAACCTTTGCGTTCCAGGTAAGATCATTAGCAAAGATAACACTCAAATTCCTTACCGAAGCAACAAAGGGTATCACAGTACTGTAGACGACAATCGGTGGCACACCTGAACGATCTATTATACTAAGTAACTGTGCCGTAGCTAACAATTGCGCCATTATCTTAGAGAAGTTAAATGACAACCCATAGTTTGCAGAGCCCCACCGTCAACAGCATTAATGTCCTCATTAAAATTTCTGGTGTCTCGAACATTAGAAGGCAAGCACTGGATGTACACCTGGAGGTCATCTACGAAAAGCATAGCCTTACTGTATTTAAGACATGATATAGTCGAGTTTATGTAAATAAGGAGCAACATGGATCCAGGCGAGGATCCCTGTGGAACTCCTGAAGTCACGTATCGAGGCTCAACTGCCCCCCCCCCCACCTCCATCTATCACAGATAGAGTGCTTTAAGATAAAAAAGATTGTACAAAACGAATTGAGTGGCCCGAAAAATTTCATTGTTAAAGTGTTAACAAAAGTCTCCGGTGGTCCAAAGAATCAAAGGCTTTCTTGAAATCAAAATAAACAGAAAAAGTAGTCATCCTGCCATTCATACCCCATCGAATATCGTCAGATACCCGCACAAGAGCTGTCTGCGTGCTAAACCTTCGTCAAAAGTCCGATATTGGAAAAGTGATAAAAGCGAAGCACTTTCCAAATAGTTATAAAGTTGGTCATCGATCAAATAGTCCATCACCCGGTGGTGTTCGTGCACGCCGATGTGAAGCCAAGCGTGGCGATGTGCTTGATGTTGTGTCGTCCCCACGAGCTAGCCAACATGACTTGAACCGTAATCTGGGCGAGGCGAGTAGTGATGAGAATGGTGCAATGAGCGTCTCCTTAAACTCGACAACTAGTGAGTCAGCTAACGCTGACAATGAGAAATCAGCTAGGGCTACTGAGTTTGGCAGGCTGCATGTCGATATGCTGTCTGGCTGGCGGAATTTCAATGAACATCAACGTTTTGAGCAGCTTATGATGGCAATAAATGGTATTAGATCTGAAAACAAACGTCGCTTTGACAAAATTGAAAAGCGCATAGATAACCTTGCTAGCCAGGTGACTGGGCAGAACCAGCGTATTCATAAGCTAAAATCAGAAGGTGTGGCATTGCGTGACGACTTTGGGAAATTAAAGACTGTGCAAGCCCCCAATGTAACATCGAGTGTGGTTGCAGGTGCGACTCCCTCTGCTAATTTCAGTCTCACGGAAGTACCCTTCGAATCTAATTGCTCTGCCCCAGACATTGTACGTGCCCTGCTCACGATTCTTGGTTTGGGACACCTATACTCTGATATTCTAGAGATCAAGGAGGAGAAACCCATGATCCGAGGCAAGGGGAAAAATATAGCTAAGGGTGTGGGGAGCCCTGAGTCAGCGATCAAACGGGCGGAACCCCCGACCTGCAAGAATTTTTGGGTATTACTAAAATCAACCCACACACAAAATTTTATATTGAATGCAAAACGATCTCATGGAGAATTAAACTTCACTACTATTTTTCCAGACTCGGATAGCAGCTCAACTATCAGGCTCTACGAGATGCTGTCGCGTTCGGCTAACAAACTTTTCTGCAGGGTGAAGGATGCCGCTAAGAAAAGGGGATACAAGTATGTGTGGTCACATGAGGGTCAGATTCTCGTACGAAAGGATCCTGGGGCGAGTGTATTGGAGGTAATCTCTGAGTCAGATCTATCTAAATCGAAATGACTACAGATGCTGCCCGTTTCTAACGGTTTGCCAAAAGATCATGTACACGTTGCCCATATTGATGCAAATTCTGTGGGGCCCCATATGAAAGTGATCGGATGGTTCTTGCGCGAATATAATATTGATGTTCTTTCCGTTTTGGAATCTTGGTTTATACCAACGCGGGGTTCTTCTTTATGTTCGCTCACTTCATACCGAGTGTATCCAAATGATAGAGGGCTGAGATCGTGCACTGGCGGACGAGAGTATGTACAGGGTGGTGGCGTCGCATTCTATGTTCGGTATAATGTTCAGTGTCAAGTTGTTGAATCGTCGAAGATCTCAAGAATCAATGAAACAGAGTTCATGTTCCTCAAACTGAGCTCCAAAACACATCATAAGGTCCTGTTGGCATCGATCTATAGACGTTCAAAAGGAGAAGTTCTTTCAACTTTCTTTGTAGGTGTGCTATGCACTATCCAAATTTGATTGCCGCTGGCGACCTTAATATTAATATGATGAATTCCAATTACTATTCGTTACATCTTCGACGTCTCCTCACTGACTACTCAATGCAGTTGGTTGGCTTTTGGCCAACGCATCATCGTGGCAATACACATACCTGGATCGACCATATTATGGTTGATTCCCTAGATAAAGTTCTTTCATCAGGCCAGTCCAACGCTCCATTTATAGGTAAGCACGACTATATCTACATTGACGACAAATTCGATGTTGCAGGTCTTACTCAAGTGCAGGCGTGATCGCGTGATTTCCAGCACTTCTCGGCTGAGACCTTTTCGTTAAAATTTCGTGTGGCGATAGAGCATGCGACGGATGTATTATATGGCGATGACGTGGATGCGGCTATTGGGAGATTTAGAGAGATATCTATTGGATTTCTTGATACTCATGCACCCTTTAGGCAGCGTCGTCACCGCCGGTCGCCCAGCCCATGGTTTACTGACGAGCTCAAGAACCGTTTTAGGTGTCGTGATCGGCTCTATAAGAGGGCTAGACATACGGGTAGTGAGGATGTTCTGAGAGAATATTGGACTACTCGCAGGGATCTAACGGTGGTCGTGCGCCGGGCTAGTTAGGTGTATCTCTGGCGTGCATTATTAAATGCCACCAGCCAGTCTGGCTCTTGGAAGATCTTATGAGGTCTTGGTCTCATTGTGAGTGGGCTTTCCTCACCCTTGACCTGCCTGCTGGCTAAGTCCTTGGTGGTTCACTACTCATCGGTGGCATGTGCTTATGAACCTTACTCTTCTGATGACCTCAACGGTATTGCTGGGAGAGCACGTGATCGTAATTTTTTTTTCGCCCTACTATCACAGTGGATGTGCTCTGGGCAATCATACACTGTGAAGCCAAGATCAAAAGCTCAAGCAATGATGGTCTGTCTTTGAGTTACTTCAAGGACGTTACATTGATCATAGCCCCATTTCTCGTACATCTGTTCAACCTCTCGCTTATATCAAATAAATACCCAGATAGTGGATGTATCTACTATTTTTCCCCTGTCAAAGGTTAGAAACCCGACGGCCCCGACTGATACGCGCCCGATTGCGAACCTTGCTCACTTTGCAAAGGTATTTGATTTTTTAATAACCGACCAAACTTATACGTACTTGGAAAGTGCCTTGCTTTTGTCACCTTATCAGTCAGTTTTTTGCAGAGGTTATAGTACCCAGACGGCGCTATTAAGGGTCATTGATGATTTTCTCGAGGGTATGGACAAGGGTATGCTCACAGTGTCGGTCTTCTTTGACTTCGAAAAGGTATTCGACAAGATTGACCACCACATGCTTCTAAACTCGTTGTGTGATATGGGTTTTTTGGAAAAATCGATTAGGTTTTTGTATAGCCATCTGAGTAGGCGTTCCCAGGTGGTCGCGAGTGGAAATGACGAGCAGACTGAGCCGCGTCGAGTGACTTCTGGGGTGTCTCAGGGGTCATCGCCTGGCCCCATATTGTTTCATGTATTTGTGAACTAGATCGTGTCGTGCCTCTTATTTTGCCAGGCTATGCTCTTTGCAGATGATCTGCAAATTTATATCCGATGTACTCCCGCTCACTTGGGTGCCGCTATAGAAAGATTAAATGAGGACATAGCATCGATTGTTCATTGGGCGGATTGTCACGGGCTCTCCCTGAATCTGTTAAGGACTAAGGCGATCATATTTGGTACAAAGCAGGAACTCATGCCTTGAGCTCTTGCCTGTAGTGTTATTTTGGGACCAGCCTGTACCCTTCGTCGCATCAATTAAAAGCCTGGATATTATCCTTAGTGAGAACTTAACATGGAACGCGCAGGTCTCTCGTGTTTACTCTTCGGTCCATGGTGCGCTTCATAGGCTGTGCTACAGGGGTGGTTCCTTACCTTGGAAAATAAGGAGGACTCTTGTCACTGCGCTGGTGTTGCCGTACATTGATTATGTCTTGCTGATCTTTTTTCTAGTGACGATGGTGTCAGACGGTCTGTGAGAACGGTGGAAGTCGGGTTCCACGTACTCTTTGCTTGGATGGTTACGTATGAGCAATAATTTAAGATTAGTGCCCTAAAGTTCTGGGGAGCGATTCCGGATGCTGTGAGAGCAAGTCGCATCTCTGAGTCTTTTAGGTGGGCATTGCACGACTTTCTTATTGCTTCAAACTAAGCAGTAAATCGCATCTTACCTGTGTTTTTCTTTTATGCCATAAGTACTATTATCTTTTACTAAGCGCTGTGTAATGTATTTACCTGTACTTCAAATATCTGCGCGAAATTTATGTATGAGCTCAATTTTTCTATTTTTCTACAAATTGTGCCCGAGCATATATTTATTAATACTGCGAAAAATTCTACTTGTATTATATTACCTCTTGTAATTTAAACTTTTGTCAAACTTTGTTGCCATACGGTCAATTCAAACCATGGCATAATAAACTCGTTTTCACTTACTCACTAACTCACCCTTTCAAAATGGGGCAAGTTAGCTACCGGACAAGTTTGCGAGGGGTATGTGGAGTTCTTAACCTTCGAAAGAGGCACGATACTGGCAATCATCCATAAGTCTGGGTATGTATTAGTGGCCAACGAAGTATTTAATATATGTACAAAAAAGGGTGATATAATGGAAAACACATCTTTAAAATAACGCAGTGACAGACCATCGTTACTCAAACTTCAAGTCTTTGAAAGACAATGCAACATCGCCTGGCGCTACTCAACCACAGTAAACGGGTGAAACGAAAAGCCATCACAAGAGGCACCCCTGGCTATTCGCTCGAAATGCTCCGTAGAACACGGGGGATAAGCACACGCAACTGAAGAGTAAAATTTACTCAGTAAATCAGGGTGGAAAGATGTTACCCTGCGAAGAGGGCTCACTGGCAACAAGGCCAAAGCGGCACAAAATCTGGTCCCCTGATGGTGTGTAGCTGCAAGTTCCACCAAATTCAATGAACCATCTAGAAGAAGCCGACGCAAATGTGACGAATAAAAATCTGTATTTAACAAATCGGTATTGAAGTCGCCTGTAATGACCAAATTAGAGTAACGCGTGGAACGTCTAGTGAAAGCTTCAACGAACTTTGAGAGCACCTCACCCTTTGGACGCCTATACACAACTACCAATAAAAGCTTCGGTGACAGCAGTGAAGACAGCTCTACAAACATATATTCATTTTCATTAACGGATGAAATAACTGAAAAATCCAGTACTTTACTGTGAATTGTGTCCCTCACATAGCAGGCCACACCAACACCCTGAAAGTATTCCCTCTTACCGGTACTCGATTTCAAACATCGGTCATTACGCAGAAGGTGATACAATGGGATCAAATAGATAGAAGAGTCACATGCTGGAGTGAGCCACGTTTCTGATATAGCTAGCATATCAAGGTCAAGTCTGTCGAGTAGCCACCCAATCTCGTCCATATGTGTCCCCAGGGAGTTTGCATTTATATGCGCAATACGTAATGACCCACGACCCGTGCCATGAGGTACCAAGGAGGATCCGCTGGCCAGTCAATTTAATAATTTTAAATTCACGTCTGTAGTAATAACTGTAATATATGGTACTGATGGTAGTATTAGTAAAGCGTGACGTAAGCGTTACAATCAACGAAAGTAGGGAAAAAGGTGCTAGTTGATAACGAGTGTAAGTTAGTCGCACCGGAGCCAAGGCCATGTACACTTCTACCTCATGTTATATTAAATAAATTTTGTACTTTTATATTAAGTCAAGTCGTAGTTGATTTCTCATTCATCCTTAATTCCTACAACACTACAATAACAATAAGGTCTGCCATATCATCCCTTTGTACAAAAATTTTACCGCCACGTGCCCAAACATATTCATAACCACGCTCCCTTTCCACGTCTTTGACCCGCATATAAAGCTTCTGCACCGGTTAGGAGAGCATTTCGTAGAGCCTGATAACAGCGTTGGTGTTAAGATCCGGAAATAAATTCGTATACTTTATTTCACCGAAAGACTTCTTGGTTTACAAAACGAAGTCGCGCGTACCAGTCGACTTAAACGACACCACGAAAGATTTATACGCGGGCACCGCCACAGGTCCGGCCGAGCTCCTAGCATTTTTAGATTGTACAGCCTTTATATTTAAAATATCGCTCTGCAAGTGCTGCAAACCAATCACAATAACCACTGAATTCATAATGTCCACCAAGGAGACTCGTGTCGCACCCCAGTTACCTTCAAATCAACCGTAGGCCTAGCTCTCTCCATGACTTTACGCGCGCCCATCTTACCCTTTACTTCATCCATCCGGGATGTAAGCTGGTCAACCTGCGGTCACAAGCTTACCAATGCGCCCATCGTGCTCCAATGCCGTACTGGTTATGGAATTTAGACACCTGTCGATAGCGTCAAAGTGACCCATACTATATGACTTAATACTATTTATAAAAGTCATCAACTCGAAAAAACGGCGATTTTCATCAAAGTCCTCCCAGCCATTTGGCATTGAAGCTGCCTGATCGACCACATCAGTTAACAAATTATCTTCACTCTCGGCTGGCAAGTCAATGGCCCGCTCTAAGCCCAATGCACCAGACAACGAGGCGTCCAGGTTAATAGTGTTAGCGAGGCCACGATTTAAATCATGCTGCTCGGCTCGTGAGGTAGTCGCATCAGAAACCTCTTTGCCTCTTTTCTTGTTACAACGATACACGCAAGCGCAGCAGTCGTTTTTGGGCCTCGATATTATATAGTTAGCGATGCAGCCCGGGTGGAATGAATTTTTGCATACCGTGCAGCTCCACACATCGTTTGCAATTTTTTTGGTGCACTTTTAACACTTACACTTCGTGACGTTGCTAACCCGACAACCCACGAGAAGCCCGATACACGAACGCGTGGCGATATTAAGCTGAGTAAATGGGCTCGATAATTTGTAATAAAATTAAGCGAGAAAATGTAGTATTAAAGGCCAATCAAACTGACACTTACAAGCGATACAAAATTAAACATACAATATTAACAGTAACAATACACTTAAAACTAGATGTCAGCGTAGCTGTCGCAAGGGTAATATGATCATAAAATTCAAAAGATAATGCGGCCAGAGCAAGGCTAAAAGTAAATCGTAAAAATTAGCTAGAATATATATTGTTTATGGCTGATAATACTGACAATTACACACAGTACAGGTTTATACGTACAAAGTTTACAAAAACAAACGCGCTTAAAACTAGATGTCAGCTAACCCGTCGCAAATAACTTGATTTCAAAATTTATAGGATAAAAATATAGATAAAAAGAAATCATGTCTCGTATAATTTGAAAGCCTCTCTAATATAAGATGAAAAACAATAACACGGCGTAGCACCACTTACAATCACTCACAACAGAAGAATATCAAGGCACCCATAGATTATAAGAAGAATGTAGTAAACAGATAAAAACTAGACACCAACAAGCAGCAAGACGAGTGACAACACAACCAATAGGCCCGTAAACTGGAACATCCGATGGATGTTAATGCCGTGCCCTTTAACTCGACTACTGGTCACTGAGATAAACAGAAGATGGCGGTCGTCCGAAACAAATTAGACTATCACCAATTCGAGAGGATGCCGCCTCCCGGAGGAGATGTTGCTACGCTTTGCTCCACCAACCCCAAATTGCATACCTGAATACACACCAATAAGCAACATCCACTGCTGGAAAAAAAATTAGAAGCGAAGAACAACTAAGCGATAAATACCACCAGCTGTCAGCGGCACACTCCGAGGTTAGTTACATAGGGACACACTCAGACTTTGTCTCAAAACTTTAGGAGGCCGTTATCCCCAATACGCAAGGTACGAGCCCACCCAGGCTCCAGAAGAAGGTGTGCCTAGAGACAAAACTCCAAACGGAGGTATACGCTTTCTGTAAGATTAATTAAATATAGGAGCCACAGTTATACAAGTATTCTGCAAAGCACCAAAAACAGAGAAAGCGATGTGTGCGAAGAGACAGGATGTAGCACTCGATCTATGCTGCATTGATCGGCAAAAAAAACAGAATATAGCATTCGATGTTTGCTGCATTAATCAATAAAAAAGACAGAATATAGCGATAGGTGGATGCTACATGAATAGCCAAAAAAAATACTGAACTGCTCTAACTCTCGCATATTAGTCGGAAAATTAGCAAGACGGTAGCGCTTGATCTGTACTAAGCATAAATCGGCAAGAGAGACAGACTGAACCCTTCGATCGCTACTGCATGTATCAGCGAAAAAGACAGGATGTAGCACTGAATCTGTACTGACTAAATCAGCGAAATGGAAAAACTGAAGTGCTCTTACTCTGCCACATAGATTGACAAAAATGCCAAATGGTATCACTCGATCTGTACTGCACAAAAATCGTCAAAAAAAAGGCTTAAGCGCTCGATCTCTGGGTCACAAATAGGCAAAAGAGACAGAATATAGCGTTCAATCTTTGCTGAATTGATCGGCAAAAGGAACAGACGGTAGCACTTGATCTGTGCTGCGCGTGATTCAGCAGATGGAAAAGGTTGAAGTGCTCAGTCTCTGTTGCACAAGTAGGCGAGAGAGACAGGATGTAGCATTCGATCTCTACTGCATTGATCAGAAAAAAAGACAGGATGTAGCGCTCATTTCCTTCTGCATTGATTGGTGGAAGAGCCAGGATGTAGCACTGGATCTCTGCTGTCTAAATCAGCGAAATAGAAAAGCTGAAGTGCTCTTATTTTGCCACATAAATTAGCAAAAAAGCCAGACGGTAGAGTTTGATCTGTACTGCGCATAAATTGGCAAAAGAAAGAGGCTAAGACGCTTGACCGCCGCTGCATGGATTAGCCGAAACGACAGCATGTAGCGCTCTATTTATGCTACATAAATTGAGAAAAAAGAGAGGACTGCGATGATCGATCTCTGCTGCATTGGTTAGCGAAAGAGACAGGGTGTAACACTTGATCTTTACTACATGAATCAGCGAAAAAGAGATGACTGTGGCGATCAATTTCTGCTGCATTGATCAGCGAATGAGATAGACGGTACCGCTCAATCTGTGCTGAGCATTTATTTAAAAAAAAGAAAGTCTGAAGCACTTAAACTCTGTTGCACAAATAGGCAAAAGAGATAGAATGTAGCGGTCAATCTCTGCTGCACTGATAGGCAAAACAAACAGGATGCAGCACTGGATCTGTGCTACATAAATCAGTGAAAAAGAAAAGCTGAAGTGCTCTTTCTCTGCCACATGATTTGGTGAAAGAGACACGATGTAGCACTCTTTTTCTACTGCATTCATCGACAAAATAGACAGAATGTAGCGCTTGGTCTGTGCTACCTAAAACGTTGAAGAAGAAAAACTAAAGTGCTTTTACTGTGGCAGATGAATCGGTGAAAGAGACAAAATGTACTGCTCGATCTATGCTACATGAATTGGCAAAAGAGACAGGACTTTGGCGATTGATCTCTGCTGCATAGATAGAAGTGAGAGAGGCTGCAGCGTTTAATCTGTGGTTCCTAAAGCGGCGAAATAAGAGAGCTTAGGTGCTCTTACTCTGATTTATGGATCGACGAAGAAGCCAGACGGTAGCACTTAATCTTTGCTGCATGGATTGGCAAAAGAGACAGACGGTAGCGCTCGATCTGTACTGCGCATGAATCAGCAAAGAGAGAAGCTGTAAAGCTCGATTGCTGCTGGATTGATCGGCAAAAGATACAGAATGTAGCGCTCAAACTATGCTGCATTGATCGGTAAAAGAGACAGGATGTAGTGCCAGATCTGCGCTAAGAAAATCGACAAAAAAAAATTGAAGGGCTCTAACTGTGCAACATGAGTTGGCGAAAATGCTGAACGGTGGTGCTCGATTTGCTCTGCGCATAAATTGGCAAAAGAGAGAGGCTTAAGCGCTCAATCTATGCTACATGAATCAGCGAAAGAGAAAGAACTGTGGCGATTAATTACTGCTGCATTAATAGAAGAAAGAGGTTGTAGCATTCCATCTGTGCTCCCTAAATTGGCAAAATAGAAAAGCTGAAAGCTCTTATTCTGCTACAAAAATTGGCGAAAAAGCCAGACGGTAGCGCTCAATCTCTGCTTTATGGATCAGCGAAAGATATAGACGGTAGAGCTCGATCTGTGATGCGCATGAATCAGCAAAAGAGAGAGGCTGAAGCGCTCGATCTCTAATGCACAAATAGACGAAAATACAGGATGTAGCGCTCGATCTTTGCTGCATTAATCAGCGAAAGATGCAGACGGTACTTATCGATCTATGCTGCACATCAATCGTTAAAAGAGAAAGGCTAAAGCACTTAAACTCTGTAGCACAAATAGGCGAAAGAGACAGAATTTCGCGTTAATTATGTGCTACGTGAGTCATCGGGAGCGACAGGATGCAGCATTCATTCACTGCTGCGTCGATTGGCGAAAGAGACAGACTGTAGTACGTGATCTGTGCTGCAAGGATTGGCAAAAGAGACAGGATATAGCGCTGGATCTGTACTACTGAAACCGGTGAAAAAGAAAAGCTACAGTTCTCTTACTCTGCCACATGGATCGGCAAAAGAGTAAGAAATTCCGCAATTAATCTCTGCTTCATGAATCGGAGAAGAAGGGGCTGTAGTTTTTGATCTGTGCTACATGAATTGGCGAAAGAGACAAGACTGTGGCCATTGATCACTGTTTCATAAATAAGAGACAGAGAGAGGCTGTAGCATTTAATCTGTGCTACTAAAACCGGTGAAATAAAACAGCTGAAGTGCTCGTATTCTGCCAAACGAATTAGTAAAAAAGCCGACAGTAGCATTCGATCGCTGCTGCACTGATCGGCGAAAGAGACAGAATTCAGCGCTTGATCTATGCTACATAAATCGACGAAAGAAACAGGACTGTGGCGATTGATCTCTGCTGCAGTAATAGGAGAGAGAGAGGCTGTAGCGTTCAATCCATGCTACGTAAATCGGTGAAATAGAAAAGCTAAAGTGCTCTTACTCTGCCACATGAGTCGGTGACAGAGACAGACGGTAGCACTTGATCTGTGATGCATAAATTGGCAGAAGAGAGAGGCTGTAGCGCTCGATCTTTGCAGTGAATGTGTGTATGTTTTACCGACCTTTGTTGCTTTGAGCTTCAGTTTAGCTTCAGCTTAGCTTTAATTTTCTTCACCAATCCATGCAGTAGAAGCAGTGCTATAGTTTGTCTGTTTTGACGATCTGTGCAGCAGAGGTATTCGATGTTTTATAGAATTAAAATAGTACATATGAGCGTAAATGCAAGGAGTCTTGGATCTTTTAAAAAAATTTCCTACCAAATATAACAACTTTTGCCTTTCAGTGAAAAATGCCAAGCGCTGAATAAGGACATTTGATGGAGAGTTATGTTAGCTTTATTATTAATTTTTTATTCTTTACTGGCATAAATAATAATTAACGAAGTGCCTTCAATTGTGAATACGGGGGGGGGTTTATTTGTTTTTGTTTCGATGAAGTACACTGTGGTTTGTTGAAAAATCTTGTTGTCAGCAATTTTTTCCCCATTCTTTAATGACTTCGTTGATGCATCATTCTGAAGTATTAGGATAGGTGCGTAAAAAATATTGTTACTGTCCGACTTAACATTGCTGTTGGGAACAGCTTTAACATTGTAGAAAGTTTCTTCTTTGTCAGCAACTTCTTAGATAAATAGATCTGAAAAAACTATTTTTTAGTACACAATTTTGCTGTATAACATGGAGAATAGTCATATTATTTATTATTTAAATATGCCATTATACTAGCAAGTGTTGGCAATTAGTGAACTAACTGTTTTTTAGTATAGCAAATTAAGAAAGTATATCCTTGAGTCCACAAGCATCGGCGATAAGCAACCTAACTGTTTTTAGGCATAACTTATAAATGAAATATGCCCTTCGGCAAGGAAGCATCAGTGATAAGCAACTTAACTAATTTTGAGTATGGATAGTTAAATTTTACTCATTCTATTCTTTTGTTCGAGTACATACCTTCATCTATTTGGCCTTCAAATAAAGATCGGTCGTCCAGGAAAGTTGCAACGAACCACTCTTTAGAGTCTAGTTTGTCCCATGCAGCCATTAGACTGCTTTCTTTCTCTAAAGATGGTTTTCTAGGAGTTCCAATAAGTTTCTGAGAAATCAGAAATTCTTCATAGTCTACCCTTTTTCACTTGGACGTAGTAAGTTAACACGTCTAAAAAAAAAAGAAATTCACGTATTTATTATGTAAAATAGAAAATTATTTTTTTTTTCTAAGAATGAGTTTAAAGCTCATAAGGACATAAAAAATTTTATCTCTCACACCTATGATGCACACCCAAGTGGTGTTTGCCCTGGTTACATGCGTCATTAGTTACAAAAATAATTATTTGTCCCTACTGGGGTAACTCTGCTAGATTAAGACTTATTAGCTAGAGTGTTTGGAACTTTGTACCTAATGGCAGAAAATATTGGATGAAGTACGTACCCATAAAATGTGTTGGTGATGGTGTGGTCACCATCAATCTAGTGAGCACCCTATGGTACGCTTTCAGAAAATTATTGGTGTGCAATAATTTTCGATATACCGATATAATGCTGACACCCATTTTGTTAATCCACTGTTGTCCAAAATATTGCCGAAATTCTTTAAACTCCAGCAGAAATTTCTTGCGACATTCCTCACTGAGGATGGCAAACCCTTTCTTGATTACTTCAGGTGGCAGAAGTCCTTACGCTACACACTTCTTAAATAGTATGTGCTTTTGTGGGTTGTCACGTTTGTTGTACTTTGCAGCGATATGCTTGTTATTGGCATTTTTCCGCAGAGCCTATTTTATAGAAATAATTAATACGCATATAATACAATGACTTTAGTGGTTACTAACTACTATTTTGAGAAATAATGGTTTTAGTTTCGATGCTATGAAGTTATAATTTCATATTACTATTTTCTTGTCATAGTATAACATTTAATCATTTTTTCTCAAACAAATCTAACTATTGTAATACACTAACGAAAACATAAAAATTACGTACATGTGCTAGGTGAAAGTAATTTCTACATATATCTACTCCAAATACCATTCTCATAGCATTTTGCATCCCAACTTCAAAGTCTGTAATACCAGATGAAAGAACAAGCAGCGAGAATTCTTTTTGGAAAGCTGCAAATACTGATTGATAGGCTGTTTCTGTTTCTGACGTCATAAAAGCAAATGCGATCGGGTAAGCCTACAAGAGCATTATTATTATTCTTTATCAAAAGACCTTAATATATTTAAGAATTTATAACATGTCAATATTTCTGTAAAAAGCGACAAAACCATGTAATACAAGAAACCGAATGACACTAAAATTTGGAACGTTCGGGGGCTAAAATTTAAAAATTGAAATAAACACTTTGAAAGCAGCCAGATATGTCGCAAAATTATAATGTATTAACCCCCCTCCCATTCTCGTATGTACCTATGCTAGCTTTAATCAATTGGATTATTAACAAATACCAATATACTGCAAAAGCACCTCTGAAAATTATAGAGATTGTTTATCGTCATGTAAACAATGTATTCAAATTAAAATATCCCAAAAAAAAGGAGGGGTGAGTGACTTAATACCAATTTATACCTCGATAGCGATAAGTATGTGTATGCACAGACAATCATAAGATAAAGTAAAAAAAAATTATGTAATGAAAAACTCAAAGTTTGAAAACTATTATATTAGTAACAATCAAAAATTTTATACACTTCAATAAGTAGTTTTTAAATTTAAAGTAACGATACAAAGACACACACACACACTTACACATGTACACATACACACCAATATATACAAACGGTAAAGAAAATTATGCTTACCATGTCGACAATGTAAACCATCAACGTTACAAATTGAGTTACTCCCTTTATTTAAGGCACGATCCCGAAAGTAACATCACAACATAGTATTAACAGCTTGTCAAAAAACGATTGTATAAATTGTCTATCAAAGAAAAGTAGGTGAGTCTTGCTGTGCTGATCACTTCTCATTTGGGACTCCCATACGATCGCTTCTTCTTCCTATCTGTATAAAATACATCCTTTAATAAATTTCTTATGTAGAGGCTGCAGATCACTAATATTCGAAATATTTTGTATCAAGAAAGCCTTCGCTTTTAATCTGAATAAGTGCGGCTCCATAGAAGAAAAGTTAATTTTCTTCCCAACACTGGGTGTACTAAAATTTTAAAAACAAAAGACTGTGAAAGAAACTTTGACACTACGTATACCATAGTTTTATGAAAAAAATACTCATTAATCATAACTCGAGGTTGCCACAACCAACTGTATCTTTCTACTGTACCGTATTAACAATTGTTTAAATAATATGACATTACTCAAGCGGTTCTGATATCATCAAACGCCTTCTTCACACTGCCAGCGC
This sequence comes from Copidosoma floridanum, assembly GCF_000648655.2. The sequence goes on along the minus strand of NW_019384260.1, from coordinate 227,926 downwards.
CTGGTTTCTGTACAGCTTCACGTAATCTTTTTTTCATTTTTTTATCATTGGTACATCTGGTCCAGCAGCGTGATTATGCGTTTAAGAAATCACGAACGATCCATTAAGAATTAGAGTAGCCTTGGCATGACACCTTTTGCTTGGTACCTTGAATCTAGACCTGCAGCACTGAAGGGATCTGCACACAAAGGCAAATTTTTTTTTTTTTTTTTTATGTTAAAGTATAATCAACACTTATGCAATATAACACTATGACATAAAAGTATTCCTAGCTTGCGAAAACAAAAACTGAGAAACTGCCTTTTTCCAGATGGGTAAACTTTTTTTGAGTGATAGTAAAATCCTGTCTTTTCATCGAAAAGTCCTCCTCCCTGTAAACTCATACTTCTGTCTTTCTAAACTATTATTATTCACCGTATTATTACAAAACAGTACAGCATGTAAAAGCGATCTTATCGACTAAGAGCTCTGCATGCAACTGAAATACATCACTAATAGCACTGATCAGAACTCTGAAAAACGTAAACATGTAAAACACCAAATTGCACGTGCATAGCAACGCTTCAGTTTTGCAGAAAAAGACGCCACTGTGCCACCGTGTATCGTGAGGGCATGGTCTGTGTGTGTATAGTCAAGCAACGCTACACGCGCATCGGCAGAAGCTATAGCCCGAAAACACAAAGACTCGTGGGCAACGAAAACAATGCTGAAAAAATGATATACGCAATCAGCAACTAAAAATGTACCACAAATTTTTTTAATGGAGACGTAATACAAACTCGTTGGTCCCACTCGTGCATTTCTATATTCATTATAAGTACATAATAATTCTAAGAATATATTCCAAAAATTAGAATGGTATTTTTCAAAGCTAGTGTGATAGAATTATCTGTAATGTCAGTCATTATTCATAAAATTCAGACTAGCTCAAGAAAAAATATATGGCAGAGAATTTAACAATACCAATCGAATGTAATAAAATCTAAAAAAAAAAAATTTTTTCCGCTTAGGCGTCAAAAAATGGCATTAATAGTAAAATACAAATTTGAACGTTGGTAAGCCTTAAAAAAAAAAAAAAATAGAAGTATACGTGGTAAAAATACGAACAAACTGTAGGCTGATTGATCATAATTAGTTCAGTGGTTTTCTCACAAAGTACAAAAAACATCGTATTTTAAATTAATATTTAAAAATTAAAACTCTTTTTTGCAAAAAAAAGGTTAAGAACAAAAATTTAGCAAAGTCTAGCTGTAGTAATGTTCAATAACCACACCGAATTTCAGAACGACCGGACAAACAAGTTCTGCAAACCACAGCTAAATGCAAAATGAGGTTCTTTGTCAAAACGACCAAAAATTTGTTTACAACGTTAAATTTGCAATCATTTTGCGGAATCATGTTCTTTAATACTTACTTCTAAACTTACCAAAAAATCGAATTTGTTTGCAGTGTGGAAGTTGCTTAATAAATAATGAACCAACTGGGTTATTCTTGTGCACCGCAGTACAGCGTGTAAATAGCGATGAGCCACCATAGCTCTCGAGGACCAGTGTTTTCGGGCCCCAGGGAAAAAAGTGTTTATATTAAGTAGACAATTTTTTGTAAGAGTTCCGAGACTCCTCGCATTTACGCTCTCATATGTTTCTTTAATTCGATGAAATGTCAAGTACCTTCAATGCATACTTCAACGAAAAAAAAAAAAAAAGATTGTAAAGCACAATTTCTGCTGCGTATATCAGTGAAAAAAACGTAAACTGAGCTAAAACTTTAACGTAGCACAGATCTAGCACTACATCCTCTCTCTCTGCTATTAATGTAGCAGGGATCAATCGCCACATTTCTATCTCTTTTACCGATCAATGCAGCAGATATCAAGAGCTACACCCCATCCATTTCACCGATTAATATAGCAGAGTAAAAGCACTTCAGGTTTTTCGCTTTCACAAATTTGGGTAGCACACATCTATCGCTACATCCTGTCTCTTTTGCCGATCAATGCAGCAGAGATCGAGCGCTACATCCTGTCTCTTTCGCTGATTCATGTGGTAGAGTAAAAGCACTTCAGCTTTTCTCTTTTGCCAATTAAGGTAGCATAAATTCAGCGATACATTCTGTCTCTTTTGCCAATTTGTGCAACAGAGATCGAACACTAAATCCTGTCTCTTTTACTGATTAATGCAGTAGAGGTCAAGCGCTAAATTCTGTCTCTTTCGCCTATTTGTTCAGCAGAGATCAATCGCCACAGTCCTGTCTCTTGCGCCGATTCATGCGCAGCACAGATCAAGTGCTACCGTCTGTCTCTTTCGCCGATAAATGCAGCAGAGATCGATGTCTACACCCTGTACTTTTCGCCGATCTATACAGCAGCGATTGATCGCATCAGCCTCTCTCTTTTGCCAATTCATGCGCAGTATTGATCTAGTGCTACCATCTGTTTCTTTCACCGATCCATGTAGCAGAGATTGAGCGCTACCATCTGGCTTTTTCGTCGATTTATACAGCAGAGTAAGAGCACTTTAGGTTTTCTATTTCGCCGATTTAGGTAGCACGGATTGAACGGTACAGCCTCTCTCCCTGCTATTTATGCAGCAGAGATCAATCGCCATAATCCTGTCTCTTTCGCCGATTCATGTAGCATAGATCGAGCGCTACATCCCGTCTTTTTTACTGATCCATGCAGCAGCAATCGAGCGCTTTAGCTTCTGTCTTTTACTGATTCATGCGCAGTACAGATTGAGTGCTATCGTCTGGCTTTTTTGCGGACTCATGTGGCAGAGTTAGCAGAGTTAGAGCACTCCAGCCTTTCTCTTTCGTCAATTTAGGTAGTACAAATCGTGCGTTACCGTCTGTCTCTTCCACTGATTAATGCAGCAGAGATCGAGCGCTACATCCTGTCTCTGTCACATATTTGTAGAACAGAGATCGAGCGCTTTAGCCTCTTTTTTGGCTGATTAATGCGCACCACAGATCGAGCTCTACCGTCTTGTCAACTGATTGTTGTCTTAACCGTTGTTGTCTTATCGACTGACATAATGTATCATCTTCCTTTTTGAATAAGTCCCCCGAAATTTACTAATGGTAGAAAGAAACATGTCTTACTATTGTTTTTATTTAAAAATGATGGCAGAGAAGTTTGGCAGTGTTTTGAATATTAATCAAGCTCAATTTTCAGTACATAACATTGTGTGCGTTTAAATTATGCAAATCTGGTATACATGTGTAATAATGTCCGCAAGTGGAAAAGCAATTTTGTGTGCATAAATATAGAATTAAATTTATCAGTGTAAGGTGTGTTAAAATATTGCCCTTGAATTCAGGTGATATGTTATTTCAAGAGATAAGTTTTAGTTGAAACAATTGTTCGAAACAACATTGTTGTTTCTGGTTTTTGGCCTGATAAAACAATACCCAAGTTGGGCGTGATTTACATTAACGTTATTCAATTAATTAAATGTAAATCCCGATTTTGTTGTTAAATAAATCTTAAATTAATTAGCAGGCATGTGAATCTAATGCTTGTTGGTAAATTAGAATTCAATACGTCCAATAGGTATACAAGCGAACGTTGATACACTTTAATCATTGTATCAATAGGCGCAAATGCATAGATAGCGGTACTATTTATACAAGCACTCTCTATTACCATCCATACATGCCCTTTCTCAATATATAAGATATAGAAAATACTTAATAATACAGATCCACATAATTTCTTTTTCAAGAAATTTTCCTTTGGAGAAATAATTACAATTAAGAACGAGAAAAAATCCTCCCCGGGTGCGGATCGAACACACAACCTCCTGTTTACTAGACAGTTGCTCTACCACTTGAGCTACCGAGGAGCTGTGCATTCACTCGCACCGTAAGTTTATTAATATACCTATTGGACGTATTGAATTCTAATTTACCAACAAGCATTAGAGTCACATGCCTACAATATCGAGCTTAGGTGAAAGACAGCTTAAGAATTGAGAGCGAGAACTTATCTAAGCTTACGGTGCGAGTGAATGCACAGCTCCTCGGTAGCTCAAGTGGTAGAGCAACTGTCTAGTAAACAGGAGGTTGTGTGTTCGATCCGCACCCGGGGAGGATTTTTTCTCGTTCTTAATTGTAATTATTTCTCCAAAGAAAAATTTCTTGAAAAAGAAATTATGTGGATCTGTATTATTAAGTATTTTCTATATCTTATATATTGAGAAAGGGCATGTATGGATGGTAATAGAGAGTGCTTGTATAAAGAGTACCGCTATCTATGCATTTGCGCCTATTGATACAATGATTAAAGTGTATCAACGTTCGCTTGTATACCTATTGGACGTATTGAATTCTTAAATTAATTAGTTATGCAACTAAAATGTTGATTATTACTTGAAATGTATTGTTATTTTAATTTAAAAAGGTCTTCATACGCGTACATCGCATGCTACCACAACTGGATGCTCCACGTAACGTTGAGTTCCAATAATGACTGAATTATTCTTGAATTACGGACTGTGGATTTATTTATCTTAAAAATCATATACATTTTGAGAGAAGTAAATTTCTTTGTACTGATTTAAAAATCATTAGAAGGTGATTTAAAGACTTAACTGTGAATCAAAGTATCGGAACAGTGATTTCCATTGCTTAAATCACGTGTGCAGCCCCTTTCACTTAAAAGGATTCTGTATAAGAAAGTGAGGTTTCAAAGTTATTCGTACTTGCGCTCAGAGGTAATTTTTTATAAAAATTGTTGTAATATTAGTTAAATACTAAAGTAATAAAAAGCCTTGCATATTACAGCCAAAAGCGCTCTCAAATGAGGTTTCTAAGTTATGATTTATAATAAACTGAAGGTCAAAATCATCTTACTTTTTTCTGTCTAACGAGCTTTCTTGTAATTAGTAGAACGATTTATTAAAAAATAGTATACGGTTGGAGCCACCTTGTCTTTAACGTATACAGGTGGTTATAATGTATTAGTTATTATTGTTAATATTATTATAATTAAAATTTGAATTATAATTATTGTTAGTTCATGATGTTATTATAATAATAATCATTATTGCTGTCATCCTAATAATAATAATCATTATTACTATAATTCTTATTATTATAATTATCATTATTATCATAATCTTCAT